>JAJHUR010097633.1:1874-13132 GCA_027495735.1 Lutjanus campechanus
ACTACTTGATTTGAGTGCAGCATTTGACATTCTTGATCACCGTGTGCTATTGAATAAGCTGCGCTGTTACGGTTTTGAACCATCTGCTGTTGCATGGGTTGAGAGTTATTTGACTGATAGGAAATGTACAGTATACTTCAATGGTAGTTATTCTGAGCTGAAAGCTGTGAGCTGTGGGGTGCCACAAGGAAGTTCTTTGGGGCCGCTTTTGTTTTCAATATTTATTAATGATTTTCCTTTGATATTGGATCATGCCACTGTTGCGGTGTACGCTGATGATTTGACAATCTATACATCAGCATATACAACTGATGAACTGACTAAAATACTAAATAAGGAATTAGAGTTAACAGAAAAATGGATGCAACAAAATAAACTGGTTCTAAATAGGGGCAAAACAAAATGTATAGTTCTAGGTTCAAAACATTCATTAAGAGAAGCACCTAAGCTTCAAATATTTTTGGGTGACACAGAGATTGAACAAGTAATGGAGGTAAAACTGTTAGGAATTATCATAGACAGTCAAATGTCCTGGAACAACCAGGTAAATCAAATAGTTAAAAAGATGGGTAGTGGTATGGCTGTGATTAAACGCTGCAGAAAATTAATGTCTAATCGTTTATTAAAGCAAGTGGTGCAGACATTGGTGCTGTCACACTTAGACTATTGTTCTGTAATTTGGTCCAGTACAACAGAAAGTAATCTGAATAGGTTGCAGGTGGCCCAAAATAAAGCAGCCCGTTTAATCCTACAATGCCCATACCAAACAAATGTAAGATTAATGAATGACTGTTTATCTTGGTTAAGTGTCAGATGTAGGGTGCAATATTCACTAATATGTCTTTTCAAAAACATCATAACAACAAAGACACCAGAGATATTGTATAGGACCTTAGAATTTTTTTCAGATACTCATTATTTCACTCGACAGTCGTCGGAAGGCCGGTTTGTGTTGCCCCGATGTAGAACTAATCTTAAACAGAAAACAATGCATTACAGAGCAATGCTGGCATGGAATGATTTACCTTTTTTTCTGGTCTCGGAGAGTAATGTTATGAGTTTTAAGAAAAAGCTGAAATTGTTTTTATTCACTCAACAAGAATGACTATTTCTTTTTTTTTTTACTGCTTAAATGTTGTGCTTTATACATGTGGTTGGAGATGTAAAACTGAGCTATTTGCTTTCTTTTACTGTTATGGTAACTTAGAAAATGCATTGTCAAGTGATCCTAAAAGTGCTTTTGTTATGAATTGTCAGCAGGTAGAGCAACAGTATTATTTGTTTTAAATGTTGAGCTGGTGTCTGTGTCATGTGTATGTGTGAGTATGAATGTGAAATAATGTAAATGTATTTAATGTTTGCTGCTTTTTCAGTTGATGAAATTGGTGAGACCCCAGGAAGAGTAGCTGCTGTTAAGTTCAGCAGCTAATGGGGATCTAATAAATAAATAAATAAATAAATAAATCATCTGTAAAATTCTTGATTGTTACTTTTGTTGTGTTATTATATTGTTTTATTTTCTGCCATTTAGCTTTTAGTTGTTATTTTGGATTATTTATTACACTCTAAAAAAAATAAAACACTGACTCAACTCAAAAAAATAAGGTAACAATTTGCATGGATCTTTTTAAGTCATTCCAACTCAGCTATGATTGAGTAAATCCCAAAAGACTTTTAGAGTTCGACCAACTCAATTAGTTTAATACAACCAACTTGATTTGTTTTGTCCTCTACAAGAGAGGAGAAGAGGAGGAGGATCTCTTTACAAAGCAGTTGGTCGGTAAATCATTTCAGTTCAGACACAAATATAGTTTGTTTTCCTTTTGTTTTTGAATTTGATGATTCAAGTGTTTACATTGAGTCTCACCTTCTTATACCAGGATGGTGGCGTCATTAATGAAGTGATGAAGAGGTGCCTGATGTCCAGTCCAGCCAGCACAAAAGTCTTAAAAGACCTGTATGTACCTACAGCCTGTGTAATCCTCACTAACAGGGCTGATACACACAACCTCAGCCACTCGAAAGAACTGAAAAAGACTTTCAGGTGTCTGAAACCCCGTCCAGAGGTAATGTAGCTAAAAAATAAACTGTTGTATGAAAAAAATTATTGATTTATTTATTATTTTTTAAGTATTTGTATGTGTATTCTGGGCACAGATGATAGTATGAAAATTGTTGGACGTAATTTGATCATTGGTTTTAAAATAAAGAGTTTGATCATAAAACTGGAATTAGGTGTATTCTGACTGAAATTGAATAAGTGAGTTTAGAAAAGGAGGTTGCGCTGCAACAATGGGATTTTCAGTGGAGTGCTAGACCCAAAATCCAGTCAGCATATTCCAAAAAAGTTGAAAGGGTAGCACATCACAAGTCTTCAAGTCAGGGAGGACAAAATACTCACATTTCAGTTGTTTATTTAGCTCACATCACAAAAAGCAAACGCTTACGCGTTTCGGCACAAAGCCTTCATCAGAGCGTTTGTCACAAACAACTGAAATGTGAGTATTTTGTCCTCCCTGACTTGAAGACTTGTGATGTGCTACCCTTTTTGGAATATGCTGAAATTGAATAAGTTACTAATACTAAAATAAATGAAGGTAACAATTTGCATGGATTTTTCTGAGTAGACTGAAAGTAAAATGACCAAAAGTTAGAATGACTGAAATGAAGTTATTTGCCTACATAATAGCACCAGTTGGTCCAACGTAATCAAGCTTGTAGAGGACAAAACAAATCAAGTTGGTTGTATTAAACTAATTGAGTTGGTCGAACTCTAAAAGTCTTTTGGGATTTACTCAGCTGAGTTGGAATGACTTAAAAAGATCCATGCAAATTGTTACCTTATTTTTCTTTAAGGTGAGCCATGGTTTTATTTTTTAGAGTGTATTATATTATAATTTACTCTCACTGTGATTTATTTTATTTAATTCCACCAGTAAATATTTCCTTTTTTAAAATTCTCATGACTGGATATATTTCATTATTTATATTTATTTTATTACTGCTCTGCATTATTGCCTTGTCACTGTACTTGTTTGAAATAAAATCCCATACTGCACTGCTTCACATTTACACAGGCCGGTGCTGACACACATAAAATGTATGTATGCTCAATAATAAGTGACTTGATGTATCTAAACATGTGTATGTCATATAAAAACCAAGCTGTTGTGCCACCGTGTTGACAGTTCTGTTGTTTTGGCTGCAGTGTAACAGGTCTCGCTGCTTTTCAGAGCTCCTTTAATGCTCCTTTTCTATGGCTGATAGCAACATGACAGTGTGTAATGAGATTCAGATATGTGAAAATGCTCTTAATGTATAGAGTCGCACATAAATGTTCTTCCCAGCCTCCTTCAGCCCCTTAACAGCAAAGCAAGTGTTCCCCACTAATCAGAGGATAAGACAGAATAAATGATACACCTAAAGGATCATTGCCAGTACGTAAATTCATGTCTTCTGTGAATTCTTTAATTTTATGCAAGAAAAATTATGAATAAAACAGCCAAAATTCTCTTAAAGCCAAAATGATTTAAATAACACTTTGACAACTTAAATTAGCTACAATCCATTATCTGTTTTATTTCATTCTACTCTATAAACAGTAGTATTATCACACAATTTACAGTATAATTTTGTATATATATTAATTAAACTATAATGTCAATTTTATGTTAAATCAAAGTCAAATTTCTCTATTATTCAGGAGTGCTTTGACAAACTAAGGATAATAAGAAAATGCTCCTATAGGACAAATGGCCAGCCACTAATCTTCAGAGTATGTTTATACTGTATTTGTTGTTGTCTGCTATTATATTATTGCAATGGAAACCACTTATTTTAATGAAATTCTACTTGTACACTGGAAATAATAAGCTCCTCAAAACAGCCACTTCTTAAATTCTGATGTTTTCTCCGCGTCCCCTGGTCTCTCGCTTTACGTTTTGTTGTGTTTGTGCCTTAATCCTCCCCGCCGTTTATCATCTGTTGGGTCTTGTGCGTGGCGGCACGGCTCATTACAGTCAACAAGGAGCGACAAATGCAAAATGAGATTGAGGTAAGCTGATTTCAGATTTAAACTGAGCAACTCAAATTTGTGTCTCTTTTGTGAGTCAATAACAATAACAAAACCATCTGCCTCTATTAGGTACTCTGATTTTTTGTAATTTTGTAATTTTTCACAAGGTTATAGGAAGTACAGTCAGTATGGAAGGGGCATGCCTTTTCCTCATTCCCTCTTCATTCCCTATCACTGTATTTATGTGGGGGAAAAAAGTATCATAATACAGTTTCATCATTGTTCATAAAAGCTAAAAATGTAGGGGATTAAGTTCAACACTGACCACGAATCATTATGGTCACATTTTTATTCTTTTTGATACTTTATTTGGTAGTAATGCTTTATTTGAAGGGATGTACAAAAGATTGTCATGACACTGTCAGAACCATGATGTGATACCTGTCATGAACATGAAGGAATATTTATAAATGTCCAGCATCAGGATGCTTCATGAATCAGGGCATCCCTGCTTACTTGGACTATTCCAGGATCTTACTGCGAATCTGCAGGAATTATTGAGGAAACTCAAGTAAATGTGCAGACTATTGAAAAATTAAGCAAAGTTATGGCCAGTGGTGCAGAAGAAAAGGAGGAAGCAGAAGGATACTAAAAGACCATACCAAGCCCAGCCACGGCCTGTTCATTCTGCTGCTGTCTGGCAAGAGATACATAAGTATCCACTGTCTTACCACCAGAACAGCTTCTTCCTTGAACCTCAAATTCATCCTCCATGCTTCACCACAAATCACACAAATAAAAGTTTAATTTTATGACTTATTCATTATTCAAGGACTGAAAATTGGGGGGGGGGGACAAGGGATGTGGAAGACCTCGTGCCTGTGTTTGCTTTAAGCCCCAAAATGACTAAATCTGGCCCTGTTTGATGACAGCCACACATCCATAAAGAATCCTTCATGTCAGTCTTTTGCACATTCCTTCCAAATAAAGTACAACAGTTTATCTTAAACCATTCTGACACTTTTTGATCCTGAAAACGTGTTGTTAATTATTTCAACAGCACCTTAACAAATAAGGGAAGTCCTGTCTTTCTCGCTGTCTCCTGTTGACAATAAGTAAGACGCCGTTGTCTCTAAATCTTGTCCATTCCCGCATTTCACAAACAAATGAAAAATTAGGAAATCTGCCACCTGAACATATGCATGTGCAGAGATGTAAAGACATTCTTTCTAAATAACTCCTGCACTATGAAGTTTCACCACTGAACAGAACGTCCACAGCACTCAGGAAATTGGTGCGGGTGGTAGATTGATTAAATTAATCTGTAGTCCTCTTTCATGTTTTGGCTTAGATTTTTAGGATTTTGTTTGCGGCAGCAATTGTGTGATTGTTACCACCAGGAGTCATAGGTCGGCTTCAGCATATGGGGATTAGTTTGTGCCAGCTTCTCATCTCATATCACAGCGTCCGACTGCATAAGCACCCGTTGTACCAGTAACACAGCACCAGCCTTCTCCAACAGAGCCAGGAGGACAATTTTTGATGCTGCTGTGCTGCTGCTGCTGCTGCCTGAACACTCTTTGCCAACCTGAACCAGCATCACTCAAGACTGGAGCTTCAGTCTGTAAAGATTTTGTATGCCAGTTTTTTTTTATTTTCCCTGCAAATGAAAAAGATTTTAAAGATGGCTTTTATGAGAAAAAGGTGAACCAATTTTGTTGGAAATGTAGCATCTAAAATGTTTATACAAATGGCCATAAAAGCGACAGAAAGTAATGGGATCTCTTTATTTTTGCTTGACTTCTGCAAGTGAAAACAATAAGCTATTGGCACATTCTTTCTGAAAATCTTTTGGTCTTGAGTCCTGACAAACTGTTCCTCAGATCCTCTGCTCATATTTTGTAATGATACAGGCGGATGAATAGAAATCTGGCGTGATCACATCTGCATAATAGCGTGGGATTCAGTAAAATACAGAAAAATACCAATTCCCCATTGATTCTGACCAATCTTCTGCGTGCATTTTTAAAGATATAAGAAAGCTTTCCTGAGCTGTGTGTATCTGCATCATATGAGAATGTGTGTAGCTTGTGCCACGTGTTTTCATTTGCACGATGTTACACAAGGAAAATAGCTATTTGGTTATTTTGGCTCTTGAGAAATCAATAACTAGTGGGTTGCCGAATCAAATGGTAAGAATTTTTGCCCAGAGATATATAGAGGGTTGCTTTTGTCAGGCGGCTACAGTCCTACAGCATGTGTATGAAAGAATGATGTGAGGATCCACACATGAAGTAGAAAATAACATACTTGGGAAATATTTATTTTTCCCTGAAATTATGGTAAGAAAAGGATTTTTAAAGACAGCAATCATGAATCAAAGAATTGGACTGCAACTATTATAAACAGCTCCCAGTTTCATAAGTAGCATCAGATAAATAGACACCAAGTTTTCCAGTAAGACAAAGTAGTGTTAAAACAGACAAAAGATGAAAGCTGGTTGTAAATAAGGCATTTATTTCACAACATAACATGTACATCATCTGTCCAGTATGAAAATTCCAAATACTGCTTATTTTAAATTGGTACAAAATGACAGAAAATAATTAATTGCATTTTACTTACAGTAGGTGTAAAGTGTAAAATGTACAGACGGATAAATATGTAAATCTTGGGCTTATATATATATAGATTAAGCCAGTTTAAGACCACTTGACCTCTCATATGAGGCAGTCTGAAGATTACTTACAATCTGTGCCCTCACTGATTTAATCAGTGGGATTTACAGTTTTCTAAAGACGTGTTTAAACCTTTTATCTTAATATTATTTTTCAGCTCTTATTATTGTTGTAACTGTGTCATTTTTTGCATTCCATATATTTCAAACCATGTACGCATGTGTCAACTTCTGGTGGATTTGGGATTAAATACAGTTTACTGTAAATGTACCGAGTTACAGTGTATTGTAGGATTATCTTCTGAGTTATCACAACTAAACAAAAACTAATATGATTTTTGGCAGTGTCATTTTTGTGGTCATAACATACTGATATGCAACACATATCCATAAACTGTGGGCGCATGATCACCCAGTGAAACCTGATGAATTACAGCGGCATCTTTTCTCTACCAGTGTTGTTTTCCCTTACGATTTCCCATCAAACATCTGGGCTTTCTAATTTCTGGGAGCAGGCCCATGTGGTTCGTTATGATATGCTACATTAAAACCTGGTTATTTCATGTGCAGTTTGGTACTAATGATAAAGCAATCTCTCAACAAAACTAAGTGATGACAGCGGGCTGGGAAGGAGAAAACAATTTGCATAATGGGAAAATCAGACCTAATCTTCTCCAGAACCTCGGCCTGGGAGCTGGGAGAGAAGATGGTGGGAGGGAGGGAGGGAGGGGGAAAAGCAATGGATGAGCCTTTAAATCTGAGAATCCAACTGCAGCTGAAGTCTCTCAGCTCTGTCCTTAAACCTCTTTGGACGCCGGTTATCTTGCAGCAATCCCCAAGACAATGCTTAGGCCTCCAACAATCCCCTTAGTACATGCAGAGGCATAGCTGTGTTGACTCAGTTTTCCACAATGCAAAGTAAACATGTTTATGTCATGGGAAGTGTGATTCATTTCATATAATCATGCAACCGTCTACTGCATCTTTACCATATGTACTGTATACATTAACTGCTCTAATACAGAAAGGATTGCAGTTGACAAATTAGATACATTACACCACACAAATATCTTTATTTTTCCACATTTTGTATGCATTATTCATGCTGTCTACTGGGTTACATACGGCGTGTTAGTGTATTTCGACTATGTTGTAATCTCAACATCTACCAGTAGATTTTCTCCTGTTGACCAAAGGGTGGCAGTGTTGTTTACTCCTCTCTGGCAGGAGCTGGACAACTGTTGAGGTAAGATTGTAAAGTACATGAACTGCATGTAGCATGAATTATGAAATTTTTATTACAATAATTGTGTGCAGTAACTCAAAACTCTGTGTAATAATTCATCATTTACATTGTTATGGATTGTACAAGTCTTATTTTGTTATTTTCTATTTCTTCTTTATTCTATATTTACACTGCTCTTTTATATATTGCTGTTAGATGCTGCACATAAGCCACATATTTGAACATAATTCTTATTTGTTATATATTTTGTTATATTATTTTTTATATATATTGATAGTAGAATGCACATATTTTTACAATATTAACTCTTATCTTCTATTTTCCTATCATTTTTCCATGCTTACATATACATTTTTTTTTATTTTTGAATTTAAAAAAGGACCAATTTCCCTCCATGAAGACGATACTCATATGCATGTACATTAAAATATTTCTTCCTGTCCTCACCGGCCCCCCAAAACTGTCCCCAATGTGATTACGATGCAAGTGATCCACAGTGTCTGTTCTGTAAACAGTGCTGTGGTGGCTGGACAGTAAATCAAAGAGAAAATGTTGCTCTGAAAATATGATATGTGGGATGTTACCCACTTTATTTATCTAACTCGGTGCTTGAAGCCTCATGTTAACTTTGTCTGAGCTGAGGAATGCAAGTTTGTGCCGAACAAGTAATGTGGATTTTGTCCCTTGTGACTTGCGGTACATTTGAATCACATATGGAAGAGATCACTTTGTGGTCAGTGTGGACAGGAGAAAAAACTACAGCAACCAAATACTGTGTCAGTGCGCATAAAAGTGTTGTTTTAGAACAGATTTAAAAAATGTGTCCCCATCCTTTGAGCAATAACTCACAGTGATGAAAAGTTACAGTTAAGTACATTTACTCAAATTCAGTTCTTAAGTACAATATTGATGTATTTATACTTAAGCATATCCAATTCATGCTACTTTATACTTTATTCAGAAATATTGTACTTTTTTCTTCCCTACATTTATGTAAATACTTCCAGTTACTATTTTTACACACAAAACTTTCTAAATATGATAAATAATACAAATGAAAGGCCCCACATACCCTTTTCAGTTACTTTGCTGATTAGACCTTCTCAGGTTGGAATTGTGTGAAGCCTGAAGGCCCCATTATTTATCACATTTTGCATTGTGACCACTAGGGGGGTCACGATATACTGGTATTGATGATAACCATGGTTCTAAAAATGAAATATTAATATCATGTTAATAATCGTGTGGTAATAATAAAAATAAACATGATAATATCGTGTAAATAATACAGCACCTCTTTAGTATATTGTATGGCCATAAATTGTCTCTGTTTCTTTATATTCTCACTTTGTCTCTGTCTCCACCTCCCTATTCTTGTATGCAATTCATTTGCCAAAACACGAGACAAAACACACAATAACCTAGCTTTCACAACAATATTGTTATCCATATGAATTCTTTTGGCTACAATAATCGTGTATTGAAAAGAATTACTTCATCTTGCCGTTCAGGGTTCAAAATACAGGGGAGCTACAGGGTTGGAGAGAGACGTGAGCGTCCCAGAAAGCCTCTTGAGAATTTAGGGGGAGCTCTATAATATTATAACTTTTGGCATCACTGTTTGTTTTCTGTATGAATTGATATTTTCCTGTATATCACAGTTTCTCAGAAGTAGATAATAGATTTACAGTGAAGCACTTGTTAATGGTTGTGTTTTTCATAACAGTTTCAAGTCATTTGTGTCTAACCCATGCATGGAGGCGCACAGTACAATATAACAAATATTTTTTTCTGTTTCTTTGTTGTCCCAAGCTACATTTTCTCGATGAACTGAAAAAATTGGGGCTCCCGTGAAAGCCAAGATGTTATTCAGTCCCTGATACTGTTGGAGGCTGACATGTCTTTAGTTACACCTGTCATTATGGCAACCGCTGTCAACACGAGTTTCCATGGAGATGGTACCCGTCCCTAAATATGCAAAAACACTCCCCATTTTCACCAAGCTTTTTAAAGTTTGCATTTCATGTGTCATTTTTGACCCAGGGTCTTACAGTATCTGCACAAGCTTACAGGTTGCTGAAAAGAGCATATGGGGAAGAACGTTATTGATTTGTGGTCACAGCTTATACTCAGCCCCTCCTGCCATTCTGGAAACAGGGTGTTATCTCCCATTAAGCTGCTGTACAATCAAAGAAAGTTATTATGGAATCAGGAGAAACAGAGAATATACGCGCTGTAGTGAAGCTGATCTTTCGTGCCTTCCAGTGGACAAGTCAAACATTAAAATGTGACTGCTGAAGAACAGGAACGGAGGCTTTGGCTAAAGACAAGTACTGCAGGTGACAGTGTGTGTGTGTGCAAGAGTGCAAGAGAGGAACCATGGATGCAAGAGTGTGTGTATGATTTTCAGGTTAGCATCTGGGTGTGTCTGCATGCCAGCTTGTTGTATGCGTGTCTATACTGTACTGTATATCAGCTTATACATCATCTGTCCATGCGTCTGTCTGTGTGTCACTCATGTCTGTCTGTCTGCCAGCGTGATAATGCTGAGCCCTCGTGAAGCCGCTTGCATCTCTTGTTGTGGCTCCTTGTTCTTGGCCTACTTTGGGAGAGGTGAATTGAGGGCAACTCGAGTCTATGGGTAAGGGGATTAGGTCTCCAAACATGCTCCTCTCCAGTTTGGGATTTTGCCCCGATGCCAGACACTTAAAGTCTGCCAGGGATTAAGATAAAGAGAGAAGTAAGAGCGGCGTGTATTGTGGTGTGCGTGGGGAGATGTTTTCAACAACAAAAAAAAAAGGAAGAGGAGGGGTGGGTGGTGGTTAATAAAAAAAATAAGATGTATGCTGGTGATATGATCTAATACATCTATGCAGCATTTGTTGACCTATTTGGCTGCGGCGCGTGCCATGATGTCGGTCAGTATGTTTTCAAGGGATAAGACACAATAATGGAGAAGCTGTTCTTTTCATTTCCTTTGTATTAGTGGATGATCTCTGCTTAATTTGGTGCCTTAATTAGGAAATGGCTTGGATCTAAGCGCAATATTTTTTGTATAGTTTCCTGATTTAGGGAATAAAAGCAGTATTTTGCATTGCACAAGAACATCCAGCGCATCCAAGCATCCCAGGAAGTCCATCTGAGATGAAGGCCATGCTTATGAAGCAGGCACCCTTGTCCCCTGGCTTGATTTGATTTGTACAGTAAAATAGAATATCGTCTGCATAGAATGACATTTTCATAAGTCAACGGTTTGCTAAAATACTGAGGTATCTACAAGAAATCTCAAGCACAACAACAGGTGCAATCAAGAATAAATG
>JAJHUR010097638.1:0-27289 GCA_027495735.1 Lutjanus campechanus
ACCTTGCTGACCAAATACCTTGCATGATGTGTACTCGATCTTGTCGGCGAGTTGCTGGTAGTGTATCACCTCTGCCATGATTTCCTGGAAGGAGTGCTCCTCAGTGAGGAACTGCTCCACATCTTCCTCTCCCTGCTTGGATACCAGTGTGGCATATTTATCATACTCGTGGATATACTCCTTGGGCCTGATGCACTCAGCCCAGAACACCCTGCGCACCTCCTCCTGCTGGACCTGGAGGATCTCTGGCAGGATCATGGGCTTCAGGGTGCTTCCAAACTGGAAGACTGACTAGGAAGACAAGAAGCAGGGTATAAACACAAGCAGAAAACATATTGTCTGTTAAGTGGTAAGATGATGAATGCAATGCAATGATTAGCTAGTGTGATTTAAAATACAGAGTAGGACATCCAAACATCATGATCCTCAGCATTGGAAAACTCCATATCCATATAAAACTAGGATAATAATAACATGTTCCATGTGTTGTAGGTAAAAGATAACTAAATCAAACTTGGTAGCCTATCCAAATCCACTGACAAATGAATGATATTTCTACTGTTGCTGTCATATGTCCTCAAATTAATGGTAGCCTATGCCCTGTTTGTGACTTCCATGTCCACTGTGTAGGAGACAGAATATACAGTTGGAGGAGAAACACCCACTGTTACTGCAGTTAGCTAGTTGCTGAGAGCCTCAGTTCCAGTCAGCATTTTTTTCCCCCAATTAGCCACAAGGAACAGAAATGAACCCATTCTTGTGTTCTCAAAAACATCAACAAGTGACATAAAGGTGAGAATGACTGCGGCAGCCGAGTATGCCAGAGTATTTGGTACACCTAGCTCCGACTAATGCAGTCTAATACAACAATCCTGCAATAAATCCTGCCTGCATCAAGGCTATAAATAAACATCTGCTGAAACAGCTTTAACGACTTGTCAATTTAACATTTTGGAGGCTGCAGTTTGTGGTGCTGTTGAACTGTATTGACGCTCATTTCAATTATTCCGTCCAACCCATTTATATCAATGAGAGTAGGCTAATAAACAAAAACAGCTCTCTGTATAATGCAAAACAGTCCAACGGCAGCATAAACTACAACCTCCAAACTGATCATCAAGTTGAATTATTAAACATACTGAACATTATAACCTTCATGAAGGTAAGATTTTATGGAGTGTTGTATTAGTTTACATTAGTTTTAGCTAGGTATGCATCTACCTAACAACCGGGTGTGACACACACACTTCCTCTTACCCAGTCGGGGTACAGTTTGGTTTCAACACGAGGCACCATGCTGATAGAACTGAGCATGAACTCATAGACGTTAAGGAGGGCCTCCTCATATGATTTGAGGCTGGGCTCAAACTTGATCTCCTTGTCGTCCAGGATCAGATGCAGCACAAAGCCTGGATGGTCACTGGCGCTCTCTGACCGCTACACAACACAGAAAAAAGCACAACTTCATGTGTCCATCTATACATCAAGATCAAAATCTCAACAATTATTTTTTTCCCAGTCTGTTCCACTCTACTAAATTGAAGTTTGTAAGCTTTCCCTTACCGACTCTTGGGAAATTAGGTGTGTATAGTCCCTCATTGAATCTATTGCGAGGTTCTGCAGCAGGGAGGTCATCAGTGCAGCTGCACAGTTGAAGAAAGACAGTAGCTTTGGCATGTTGCTTATGGCAGGCACCACCTTTTGTCGGCAACCCTGGTAGTAAATATTAAGCACTTCTGGAATCCAACTGGTGTAGCAAACAGCAAAAATAACATCAGGATTATATTCAGAGCATGTGTTAATGTGCATTTAATACACAAACCACAGATGCAAATATCAAATAGTCAAATAATAGAACAAAAAATTGAAATGTTACTGGTACCACTGGGGGGAACTGGGGCAGAGGAGAGCACTGTATTAAGTGGCTTGTTGGTTTAGAGGTGGAATGAGTAGTTAACACCACTTGTTGTTTCTTCGCATGAATTTACCATGACTCATTCACCAGACCAGTGAAGGTGATCCCTACTCATCCCTCCTCAGTCACCTTAAAGGCACAGTTCATCCCAAAATCAAAAATACATATTTTTTTCTCTCAATTGTAGTGCTATTTATCCATCTAGATAGTTTTAGTGTGAGGGGCTAAGTCCTGGAGATATCGACCATAGATATATTTGCCTTCTCTGCAATATAATGGAACTAGATGGCACTAGGCTTGACACTCAACGGCAATGCCTCTTTCTGGAAATCATGATCTGCTTACACAACCATCCTTATCACTGCTCAGAAGGAAGCATGCATCAACTCAGGTATGAGAGGCTTGTGATTGTATCAGTGCAGGATGTAAACATCAGCGGTGGCTTCCTCACCTGACCTGTAACCTCTCATTCATGAGGAGATGCAAGCTTCCTTTTGCACAGTGATACTATTGATGGACGTTGTTCAGTAATAAGAAATAATTTCCTACATAAAACTGCTCATAAAGGTAAGTGATTTGGGGTGAACTGTCCCTGTAATAGCTGCTGATTTCAAGTTTCTGAAGAGGCAAAGCCAGTGCCACTCTTTTGTGCATTCGGCACTCAATTTTATTTCTCCAAAACCTTCTGAAAGGTTAAAACTTCTATGCCGATGCAATGTTGGCAGTGCATTTGTTGAAATGGTAAGCAATGTATAATGTGAAAAGTACAATGTTTTTACTAAAGCTTTATAAGGTCAGCTCACCACAGCATCACATTTGGTAACATCCTCATCCATCTGGCTGTACTACCATTTATCAGTTTACACAGGAATGACTAGATGAATATTTGAGGCATGCTGTCTGTAGCTTTCACTCTTAGTATGAGCAGTGTGGCACCACCACCTCAGCCGAATCAGTTTGTATTCGGTGAGGGTCTGTATGTGAGATAGTGCATAATTTCATAAGGTTGGGCAGACATGCGAAATATTGTTGTGATGTACAGCCTCAGGTCTAAAGCTCTGGAGCTCTGATAAGTGGGAAAATATAAGATTTACAAAAAGATTTTGTGGTTGTAGAAGAGAAAGTGTATTTGCAGATGTACTGTACAAGCTTCCAGTAGCTACCACTCGATGCTGAAACTTGAAATGACTTTGATCACAACAACTTATAGTCCTGAACCATAGAAATATGATGTATCAATTGATATTGCTCACTAACTTAGTATTTTGCATTTAAAAACATTACTGATCTCCTGAACGTCAAATCAGCAAAGACAAGGGATCTGGTATCTGACTGTTATTTAACTAAGCACAGGTGTCTTGGTGTTATGTGATAATAAGTACTCACATATTGAGGAGGATTCCTCTGGCATTATTAACATGTCTGGTGACAATCTGCTGAAACACAGAGAGCTCCATGGACTCCTCTCTGTTGCGGACTTCCTCTACATCTACCAGACGGAGACCTCTGCAAGCAAATTACCCAGGAAGGTCAGAGGACAGGCAAACATGGATCTACTACAGCAGTCATGTGACAAAGCATGAAATAATAGTGCTACAAATTTTAGAAAAGCATGGAAACATCGTTGATGGTCAATCTAACAACAGTTTTTTTTTTTACTGAACACTTTGACTGTCCATGAATTCATTACTTTTTATGCAAATGTCCAATTAGTGTTGATGAAAAATGTAGTCAATAAGAGAAGTACATTCATCAGTCCTACTATATCTACGAAGAAAGCTGAGTTCTCCTGCTTTTATTGCATTGTCTGTGAGCTTGCACTGCATGTGAGGCCCACGATATCTTAGGAGCAAGAATTATTTCTCAGGAAAACAGGAACTGATATAAAGCACACGTTTATTGTACTGCTGGTATGTTATAACATATAAACGCATTAACATACCCGTAGTAACCATATAGTAACATTCAATTATGCATAATAGCTTGCCATTGTTAAGTAATGAAAAGTTTATTGTCTGCTTGTCACACAATGTGCTTCTTACTTTTAAATTAAGTATTGTAAAATTAAAGATATTAAATATAATAATATATATATAACATAGTATGTAACTTTTCTTGGAAGAAACTGATATAAAATGTTTCAATAGGTAAAAATAAAATTTGAAAAAAATATCTTTACATTAACTGTAATTTTTAAAATAAATTTCAAACTCATTCAACTAGAGCTGGGCAAAATATTGATATTATATCGTATCGTGATATGAGAGTAGATATCGTGATAATTTTTAGATCGTTCTATCGTGATATGGCACAAGTGTTGTCTTTTCTTGGTTTGAAAGGCTGCATTGCAGTAAAGTGATATAATTTTCTTCTCATTATATACATATTACTGATAATTATTTATCAAAAAAGCTAAAAAGCTCATATTTTGTGAAAGCACCAATAGTACAATATTGTCACAATATCAAGGTTCTTGGTCAAAAATATTGTGATTTTCACTCACTTTATCACCTTAGCTGCCTCCACCCCCTTGACTACACAACATGTAGTTAGTCACAACCTGCATGATCAATAATTATCGATATCGAATGATATGAAACTTCACTATCGTGATAGGTTTTTCAGCTCTATCACCCAGGCCTACATTCAACACCTATACTTTTATTTCAATTTAAAACTGTGATTTTAAACAGTAAAAAAATGACCCCAAGAGGGAGGAGTAAAACATGCATGAGAGCATACTTACTTGTAAGAGACATGCCAAAGGAGCAGCACTGACTGCATAGTGGGGTTGATGGAGTGAAGCTTATTTCTCATCCTCTTTTGTGCTTGGACAAAGGCTTTGTTCCATGGTTTTGGCACTACCTCCACTCTGACAGCGAAAGATAACAGCGGGACTATGAGGGACAGACTTTTTTTTATGCATATGACTGATAATTCAAATTTAAATTTCAGGTTTTCCTTGAACAAAGGGGAACAAGAAATCTCTATGGATATGTTCCCACTGCAAATCTTAGTGCTCACTTCAGATTTATTGCTCAAACCTGATTTTTTTTTTTTTGTATTTGGCTATATACATTGCATTGCAAATGTGCTTAATATCAGATTCCAGTGTAAACTGGTCAGAGTCCGGGACTGACCTGCATGCACATAAATAATAACAAAGACTTCACAGACTGTCATACAATGGTAAACATGGAGGCCATTGAAGTCAGCATTTATGGTTTCATTTTCAAGCTGATGTGCAGTGGAAGCCAGAAATCTTATGAGCAGAAGATAATGAGAATGAGAAGAAAGTACAGAGGTGTGTGTGTTTGTGGAGTCAGAACCTGGAATGTATCGTGACATAAATGGTTTCACAGACACAGATTTCATACTAAAATTCAGGATGTCAAGTTCTACTTTTGACTTCATCTGTATCCGCCTCTCCATAAGAGTCTTGCGGCAAGACACTTCAGGCAAGTAAGTGATGTAAAAGTTGCATAAATTTCAATCTGTATCTAATTTAGGACCACATATGAAAGGGGGCCCAAATCAGAATTGAAAATATCAGATTGGATGTGATTTGCGCTGTTCATAATGGCCTGAAAAATCAGATGTGTTACACTGATTTGTGCCACTTTTCCCTGCAGTCTGAACATAGCCAAAGTGGCCTGGTCGTGACAGCCATGCTATACAGTATGAATAAGCAGAAGCACTTCTCAAGATAAACATGCAATATTCTCTGTCACATACTGCTGACTTACTCAAGTCTGTGAGGAGGGAGATCTTTCACTTTGTCCTCGTCCTTTTCCCAAGAATTTCTGAACGTATATTTCACTACAATCATAAATCAAAGATGTTTATATATATATAAAATGTATCACATTCATTATTCATTACATTTATCCAGTCATTCATTTTAATTCTAATGTGAGAATCATTTTGTCATTTTTCATTTTTGCATCTGTTAAAATCTAATGACTTTAAGTGTAATATAATAGATACAGATTGCTGTCTTGACGGTGAGCAAGTATTCCTCCTTAATCTCATCAACCAGCAGATCCAATGGTGCGCTCAGGCTCTTCAGGTGGCGGGGGACCATATCCAGAATGCTCTTCAGCCAAGAGTCCTCCAAAGGAGCCACATTCTCCAGGTTTATCCCTTTCTGGATGTAGGCATTATATCTCTGACAGGACAGAATATTAAAAGTCATTTTATGGTTGTAAGGATATTTTAAACAATGCCTGAGCTGATTTTTTTTTTGTGACAGTGCTGATTACTGGATGATGGAAAACATTTACATCAGTGACTTCATTGAGAGGTATCATTCAATGTGCAAATACTCCTTTTCTGGTGGCCAATGCTGACTTCAATGGCCATGCTATATATCTGCACATATTTTTGTTGACAGTACATTGATTTTATGTGTCAACTTCACTAGTGCACATAAAAATGCTCAAATTATAAAAAACAATGCACATAGTTTTATTGTTTGACTGTAGTACAGGCAAGAACATCAAATCTATGTAACTACATTTTTTTTTTTTTTTGTATATGTAAAGAAAAAACACTGCACTTAGCACTGAGGAAGAACTGTACCTAGCAACTGCAACCACTGAGATCAGCAAAACAAAACAAGGATTAAAAGGCTACCATATCAAATGTCTTGAAAACATTATGTAAAAGGAGAAATGGGCATGTCTTCATTATGGGCACATATACAACAATGAGGTCTGGTGATATAATAATAATAAGGCATCAAGCAGAGCTGCACAACATGGCAAAAAAAAAAATCATACTGATTGATTATTTTAACTGACATTGCGATGATAAATTGTGATGACATGATATTTGATTGATTGCTTGGTTGATTGATTGATACATTTATTGACAAAACTACTTCAAAATTTGGCTTGTGTCATAGTGGCTCTGCTAGCACCATAGATGACAATCTACAAAAAAATACACACATTTAATATGACATTAGAATCACAAAAAAGGGGCTGGGGTCTGATCCAAACAAACATGTTTTCTTTCATCTGGAGAACCAGTCTTTTTTCAAGCCAGGGCATCTATGCTGTACTACAGTACTTGTTTTCTCACACACTTTTCCTTTTTCAAAAAAGTACAATTTGGTTCTGGTTCTGCGATTTGGATATTGCACTTGGCCATATTGCAATTTCCATAATATTATGATTAACTGTGCAGCCCTAGTAACAAGAATGTATTGTATTTCACCATTTCACTTTTATCCTTTGCTGTAGATTCGCCATGTGGTGGAGAGTTGCCATCCTCCTGCTGCTGGCTGAAAAAGGGAGAAAAACAAATCAGCAAATGGGACAGAACTAATGCCATTTAATTTACATACACAGTATTCTCTACCATAAGCAGTTTAATGCAAAGTAACAGTGGTCATGGCTAGTTATTGTTTACAGTACAAAGTTCCCTTAAAAAGTTTTTGATGAGATATATTATCTAAATTTTATAAGTGGTTAAATGAGTAAGTTAGTCACGTCCTTCCTGCACATCCAAAGCATATACAGGACAGAGATGGAAAATGTCATGAAAGACAGATAATCATCCTCAAAACACAGAAAAAGATAGTGCAACTTACCATATCAATTTAACCAGAGTTTGGCGGTGTTTCTGCTTTCTACTGAGTGGTGTGTCAGTACTGCTGGAATGCTTGGAGGTCTCATGGATCTGCACTGCCTTTCTGCTCTGGAGCAGGTTCGGACCTCCATAACTTTTACTTGGTCTACTGTCTGCCCCTTCAATTATGTCATCTTCTACTACTGCAGCACACACAAACAAACAGTACAAACTGTTAGTATTTGAGTAGCACTTAAATCCAGCAGTATCTAACTATGCTAGAATAACGTATTACGTTTGAGTGGACATAAATGTAAATCCGTTGAACCCACTTTCCACAGTTGCTTCAGTAACCTGAGATCTCTGCATGAGTGAGGGATACAGCGAAAATGAAGGTTTTGTATCCATCCACGGCTGTTCTCGGTGGACCTATAAGACGGAGTTAACCATTAATTTGACTGTTTTTACAAATAAGCTGCTAAGTATTTAGGAAAAATACGCAACCAAACATCTTGAAGAGAGGCAATGTAACAGTTAAAGATAATACAGGCGACATAATAACTTATTTTCAAGCGTCTACTTTTGACTAAACACTGAAAAAGTTTGCTTAGTTTCATGGAACATAACTAAGTTAAGCTAGCGTTAACACAGTCCGTTAAACGTTATAACTTAACGTTAGCGTTAAAACTCTGAGCCATTTTCAATATCTGTAAACACCTTGTACTTTTTCTAAACTTACCTGTGTTGGACTTGTTTGCAAGAATGTTAGCCTAGCGTTATCATTCATATTTGTTTTCTTTTTGGATGAACTCATGTCGGCACTTTCGCGAAGTTATCATGAGCTAACGATAGACTCAACGCTTGTTCTTCAACGAAACCCTTGTGCCGTTGCCAGGGCCGTTGCTACAGAGGCAACGGTGAACTCGCGTGACCTACTGAGCACCAACAGGTTAGTCTGAGCCAGCTAGCTGTTCAACTTCAGAAGGAGGTTACATCTGGAAGCTTTGCTAATAATGTTTCATCTACTTTCCCTCGTGTGTTTCGTCTTTAAATTGCCACTGTGAAAGCTCTGCTTCAGTGTTTGGTGTTGTAGAGCATAACTTCTGTCTCAGTATCGCGGCTCCTGCGCCCCTAGCAACAAGTGTTTAGGTGTACAACGAGCATAGCAGCGAGTCTAGTAATGGAATAGTCCATTACTGCAGGGGAAGGGGGGAACTGACTGTGATATAATAGGCAGAGGGAATATTGTAAATTGTACAGCACATAAATATGTTAGGAGGAAAGCAATAATATATGCAATAAAAATAAACACGACAGTATAACTAAAGTCATGAGAGACTTAAGGTCCCATGCAGTTGCCCACCTTCTCTAATGGTTAAGTCCACCCCGATTTCGTTTGACCCCAGTGTTTTTGTGGGTAATCTTTTTCACAGGAAACACAGGAGAAAATGTGCAAGAAAAATGTACTCAAAACTTACGGATATCCTTGCATGATTATTTAAATTCCAAATCCATTAACATAGATTTCTTTTCGTACAAACATCATTATATGAGTCAACAGAAAAATCTCTTCTGTATATAAATATTACACGCCAATCCCTCCCATCCCCACCTCCATAGAGGAATGCACTTAGAAATGAATATTCTTTACTAAACAAATGCATAGCATGATTAAAAACTGGAAAAGTCAGTGTGCGCATATCAGAATATTTTTTTCAGCATCCCAACTTCCTTAATTTGATTTACTTTACGTCTGAACAAAAGATTTGCGAAATTTGCAGTTATTTTGTCATTGCACTCTTTTTCTTGTTGTTAGAGGTAAAAAAGGTGTGAAATAGTAGGGTAAACACAGGTGTTACCAATCATACTAATTAAGGTTCAATTCAGTCTCCTCACAGGCAAACCCGATATTAAAACAAGACCAAAAAAAAAAAAATACAAGACAGAATATATTATTGTTTGTTTGGGAATATCATATAATATTTTTACCTAGTTGTATCCAAGAATATGAATGTTTTTTTATTCTGTATTTTTCATCATTCCAATATTTTTTTCCCTGTGGGTAATGATCTTTACATTGTCACAAGGCTATAGACGTTTATTGTATGTGTGGAGGAAGCATCATTTTTGTTTAATTTACAAACCCAATGTCATGCTTAATTATTACTTTAATAGTTGTGTTACACAAAATTGGAAGGTTGTTACAAGATGATAGAAAAATAAATACTGGTAAAAAAAAAAAATACAAGTAATTTTATACAGATAAAGATAAATGTGACAGTGAACAGAGAATACACATGTATGATAAAGAATGGTTCATAAGACAGTCTTTGAATTACTGGACAATTTACAATACAGTGATGCACATTTATTTCATTATCATTACTTTATATCCGTCTCTCATTCATTTTGTTTACAGGTCAGAGACTCAGTTTTTTCATCCACAGTGAACAACAGCAGCTCAGGAGGTGGAGGAAGATGAGAGAAGAGAAAAATACAAAATGGTTAGTGAGATTTTTAATCTCCGAGTTGTTAAATAAATATCAATATATCAAACTAATCAGGTGTAGCACACAGTAAGCACAATATCCAGGTTACTTTGGTGACAAGTCAGAAGCTCACACAGACTTTTTTCATCCACAGTGAACAGCAGCAGCTCAGGAGGTGGAAGAAAACACAAGTGTGATAAAGAATGGTTAGTAAGACAATCTTTGAATTATTGGACAATTTACAATACAGTGACGCACATTTATCATTATCTTTATATTACAACTTATTCCTTGTCATTTTATTTTCAGGTCAAAAGCTGATACTCACCTTTTCTTTTCCAGAGTAAACAGCAGCAGCTCAGTCAATGGAGGAAGATAACGAGAGAAATTAAATGATTAGTACAATGTAAGATGGATAATCTCTGATTTGCAGAATAGTTTATATTATATGGATAAAGGATAATGGATAAACGTTATTGTCTGTGAAGGTTCTCAGTCATCCAGGTCATGGTATTCGTAGCAAGGTTTGTTGTGGGCAACTGGACTTCATAGAGTTCTTGAAGACGTTTCGCCTCTCATCCAAGAGGCTTCTTCATTTCTGACTGACTGGATTGGGAGTTCAGGTATTAAACCACTGTGTGGTCGTTAACACCTAGAGGGGGCATGTGTCTCAATTGCCCCCCTTCCATTGTCATTCACTAACTGACTTGTACATTCTGTTCTTTTTTTGTGTTATTGTCCATTCTTCGTTTTATTTACAGTATGCTGTTTTGACTGACAAAACTTGCCTTAGTCTTTATTTACATTTTTAGTACTTTATTTGTTGTTAAGCACCTACACGCCTCAGCAAATTCCTTGTATATGAAAACTTAGTTGGCACTAAATCCAATTCTGATTCTGTTTCTGAGTCCAATTTTTACTCAAGTCAGAAGCTCATTCTCACCTTTTTCGTTCACAGTGAACAGCAGCAGCTCAGGTGGTGGAGGAGGACAAAAGCATGATAAAGAATGGTTAGTAAGACAATCTTTGAATTACTGGGCAATTTACAATACAGTAACACACATTTATTTCATTATCTTCACATTATAACCAACTCTGATTCATTTTGTTTACAGGTCAGAGACTCATACTTTTTCATCCACAGTGAATAGCAGCAGCTCAGGTGGTGGAGGAAAACATGTATGATATGGTGATGGTACATGATTTGGATCATGTCTAATGTTGCTGGTGAATATGGAAAAGTTTCTTCTTTCCTGTCAAGAGTTACAGGAGGACATACATTCTGTCAAGTTGTATTTTAAACCTGCCAAAATATGTATCCCCTGTATATAAAGTCCAGTCTTTACCATACCATCAAGTGTTTTATTTTAAAAATACTTCCTCTCTGTTCCTCCTTACTGCCCCCTCTCTGTATAATCTACAGAGGATGCCCTACCTTCAAGTATTTCATTCTGTGCAGGTGTTCATTGTGAGAAACCAGAAGTTTTAACATTTCAACAAAATTGTACTTTTATCTAGATTTTTGACTTTCATAGACTCACACAAGATTTAATAGAAAGCTTGGTCATGAGCCAAAAGACAGCTGTTTAACTGGTCATGCTGCCTGGCATAAGGGGGTGTGGCAGTGGAAGTGGCCTATAACAAAACAGCACACAACTTCTTCATCGATTCACTTAACACATCAAAACTAATGAACATCTGTGGGAGGCATCACTGGTCTCAGCTGAGAGTTCCTGTTTCAATGGTGTGAGTTAACCATACTTTACCCACTCCCCTTTTCATAACTGACAAACCTATGGAGGGCATACATGTGACTACTGAGAAAAGCAAAGACTGCTGAATGACAAGGTTAGCTTTCAGCTTGAATGCCAAGAAAAGACAAAAACCATATCTAAAATGAGAGAGCTGCCTTGTCATTGGCTGTACAAATTAATTCAACAAAAAAATCAGAGCAAACTTTTTTACAGACTGCAAAACACTAAAGAAAAGCAAAGCAAATGGATTGCTCCAAATCCCAGAAACAACAGAACTAAAAATATACCTTAAAGTGATATTCCACTTTGTGAGAATAAGCCACTCAGTATGCACTCACCACTATGCCGATGTGATGATGGGTGAAGGTCTTCAGTTCACAAAACAATCCTGGAGTTTTAGAGAAACAGGGTAGCAGCCTCATCCAGTACAATGACAGTGAACGGTGACCACGGATAAACCGTTTAAAAAAAGCACACAAAACAAACACAAAATGTCTCCATCCTGCTTGTGTGGTGTAATCCAAGTGTCCACGAGCCGCAACATTAAAAATTAACCGCAAAAGACGCCATTCACGCCATGTTTTTTGCAGAAATGTCAACTGTAGCATGTAGCCGGTAAGATGTAAACATGGCGTCGATCTTGCAAGACTTCCGCACGTGCGTCCATTAAGATATATACGAAGTCTTGCGACTTAACTTTAACTTTAACAACTTTAAAAAAATCCTCAAACCATCAGTTCTGATTCTCGTTAGCAGTGATTCCCAAAGTGTGGTCCACAGCCCACGGCTGGGGTGTGAAGGCCCTGCAAGTGGGCCTTGAGAGGTCATGAAAAATAAATCAAACACATTTAAGTTTCAGTTTTATAAATTTGAAATTACTGTAAAATATGTCTGATCAATCAGAATAATAAAACAAAGCCATGGGATTTAATAACGTGTTCTTCTTCATTCATTTGATCTGGTTTAACAAGCGTTACTCCATATTTGGTGTCTTGTCAAATTTACACCCAAATGAATCTTATGTCTCCTCATTGGTACAGTTCGGCTTGTATGTTGGTCAGAGTCGTCATTAAAGGTTTGTTCTATAGATTACTGACAAGTTGCCATTTAAGATGTAACCTTTATGATTTTTGTAACATAGCTTTGGCACCACCATCAGGCCAATAGCAGCATATTTCACCCTTCCAATATTTTTTCTGTGTGTAATGATAATTACATCCTGACATGGCAACAGACTTGTAGTTTTATTGTGTGTGTAGAGGAAGCATCACTTTTATTTGTCTTACAAACCAAAAGTCATGCTTCATTTCTAAAACTGTTTAAATTACACCTAAGTGTAATTTAAACAACAATAGAAGTAGCAGAATAAACATTGTTAATGTATTGTAAATTCCATATTGTTATATGTTAATTACATTTCTGAATTTCCCGTAACCCCTGATGATGGTTATGTAACTACATATAGTACTATACTTATGTACAATTTTGAGGTACTTGTACTTTACTTCAGTATTTCTACTCCATACAATTACGAGGCAAATACTACACATTTTACTTCATTATATTTAATAGATAACTTATATGACTCATTACTTTGCAGATTTAGGTTAATAACACAAAATATAATCAACAAATAAATTATGTTATAGATTAAGATAAAACTTTATTGATACCTGGAGGGAATTTCACAAGCTACCCAGCAGATAAACTATACAAAGCAATTAACCCACCTGTACCAGCCACGACATATATGCATCAATAATTATAATTCAGTATGAAAATATAAAACAATAACTTTGGCTCAGATCAACTCAAAAGCCAAACCACTCACAAAAAATATACAAAATAAACATATTTCCTTGTTTTTTGATAGAGCAGAAATACAAACATTTTCTGATGGATTAAATTCCCTTTTTCTATTGAAAAGAAATGCTGAGCAGTGGCATTATTATTCAGGATCATTTGGTTTCTGTTTGGCAACGCAAATGACATACAATAAATTGAGTCATAAAATGATATACTGCTCATTCCAACATTATCAGGGATACTGAAGCATGTTTAAAAGTCTTATCTGCAGCAGTTAATCTGCTCAATTGATGATCATTTTAAACAGCATATTTTATTCTTAATATTTTGTCAAATCCACTTATACATTTTATTCCGAGTAAGACCTGAAGTAAGAGTGTGGTTTGGAAAATTATTGTATGTGCTGGTGATCGCACAGGCTTTGACACACAGTACCAAACATGTCCAGGATCTGAGATACGTTTATAGTGCTGCTTTTGGAAAATCCAGCTCTGGCCCATGATGATAAGGAAGACGAGGGGATATGCAGCTCTCAAGGCTTTTATCAGGCCAGCACTTGGTCCTGCGGTGGCTGAGGTGCTGGTCTTTAAACTGCAAATAGAAGTTTTACAGGTCCTCCCACTAGCTGGTTTTCTTTAGCCCAGGCAATGTGAGTTCAAACCTTAAGAAGAAATAGAAATTAAATATTAATATAGTCATACTTAAACCAAAAACAAAACAAAACACTGGTTTCCCCACATTGACCAGCAATGACCTTTGCCCCCCAGTCAGACTTGGGTCAAACAGTAGTCGTCAGTTATTTTGGATGTTTAATGTAATGTGCATGTGATTATGGGCCTAGCTATTTCTTAGTTGGGCAGTGGCTTTCTGGAGTTTCATAGCTGCCTGGCAGCCTCAAGGTTGATGACAAGACCAGAGTATAACTATACCTGCCTAACTTCAGACCTCAAAAACAGATTGATACCAAAAAATCAGGCTTTCACAGACTTTGTTTCCTGCATCTGGTGACTTTTAAATACTGAAAAAACAAAAGAAGTACACTGCAACAGTATAATTTTAGTTTTAATTCTAAGGAAAAAATACAGAATAATTCATACCTCAAGGGTTAACTTGCATAGGTCTCCGGCATGAAATAATAATCATCAGTTTTCTTTCATTCGTTTACTTTTTGCCTCTGCTCCTAAAAGGAAACTGACGCATCAGATTTTAGAAACTGTACGTCCCTGTCCTTTAAAACCTTCTTTAAGAAACAAGAATTGCTCCTGGGAAGTCTGGTTTGGTGTAGCTGTGTTGATGTCCAACTGGAAACCGTGGACTTGTAGAGTTGGATAGGGTTATACACGCTTTACAGTGTCAGAAGGCTGCGATAATGAAGAGGGGAAAAAAATGTCTGAAAATGTGTCAGGAATCAGGAGAAATACAGGAGAATTGTGATCCCAGGAGGAAATAGGGAGAGAGCAATGAAAAACTTGAGTCTCCTGGGAAAACCATGAGGGTTAGCAATTAAGCATATAACCTCTTTAACTCCACAAATGGAAATACAGTCATGCTTGGCGTCGATGGCTCCGCCCACGAGCATGCAGTCACCAGTGAGCAGAGAGATCAGTGAGGAGGGAGTCATTTAAATGGGCCGCCTTGCTGTAATGTTCCTGATTAGAAATTATTCAGTCATAGGGCTGACAGCTGATAGCAGCTGGGGGCAAATGACTTCTGTGTCCTGCATGAACTATCTTGATAGTTTTGGTGCTAGTTGCTGAGTTTTGGAGATACTGTCCATAGAGGTGTGGAAATAGTGGAGATAGATGGCATTCAGCTTGTGGATTATCTTGAGTTAGGAGGTTGTGATTTCTGGAAGGAGACATTGCTTTTGAGTTTTTCAAATGTATTTTTTGTGAGTGTGTGTGTGTGTGTCTGCACAAAAAAAAAAAAGCCATCTACTTTTCTACAGCCAACATCTCCAAAACTTGGCAACTCACACTAAAACTATCTAGATGGAGATATAGCACCACATATGTATTTTTTATTTTTGGGGTGAACTGTCCCTTTAACAGAGCTGGTTTTGACTGTAATGTAATGAGTGCAAGCAAATGTACACAGTGATGCCATACTGCAGCTTAGTTCTGATAGAATCCACTTAGTGTTTAATTTAGAACAAAACGCCAAGAATTATCTGCAGCTACGGTTTCACACATATCAAAAGAAGAAAACAGGCCACATACCACTGTGTGATGCCTTTGGTTAGATCCAACTGTGAGAAATCAATCAACACCTGTGGACAGGAGCAGAACTTGAAAATTCAGTCAATTATCCAGACTGAGTCGCAAACAAACGTGTGACAACCATAGTGGTTGAGACATTGATTTTGCAAAAGGGGTGTCACATTTTCAATACTAAAGGGAAAGTTGAGCCAGAATGAAAATTCTGTCATTATCTACTCACCCTCATGCTGTTTGAAGGTCAGGTTTAGGTTTTTCAGTCCACAGTCAGGAAAACAGCACTGCAGAATCTCCCAAACAACTGAAGTGAATGGTGACCAACAACCAAATTTTTTTTTAAAAAATGTATAAATAAATAAAAATTAAATGCCTCCATATTGCTCGTCTGGTGTAATCTAAGTCTTTTAAAGGGGACAACACAACAACATGCCAAGTTGACTTAAAATACGTTGTTTACACCATGTTTTTAGCCTAAATCTTCACTGTAGATCCTTAGCTTAGAGCCTCGTTCAGGTGCATGTGCGCACCATATGCACTGGGTGCGTGTGTGGTGTGATGGTGTGCATATGCAAGTGAACAGCATGTCGGAGCTTTAGGAGACTTGGATTACACCAGACAAGCAGTATGGAGGCATTATATGTTTTGTTTTTTTTTACATTTGAAAAGTGGTCACTTTTCACTTTTCAATTGTTTGGGAGATTCTGCAAAGCTGAATTCCTGTGAAACTCCAGCAGTGTTTTGTGGACTTGGAAAAAAAAATAAACCTGACCTTCAATCAGTATGAGGATGAGTAGATAATGACTGAATTTTCATATTTGAGTGAACTATCCCTTAAAACTGCTGATACCTGTAAAATCTTGTGACATCACAAGTAGCTTTACCTACCATGCCAATGTCCTTTCTCTCCCGTGTGTAGAACATCTTGTTGTTTTTCACTGCTACATCCAACTTCCTGGTTTTTATCTCTTGAAGTGACACATCAAACTCAAACCTGTGATAAAAGAGAGACGGTAGAAAGCAGACAGTCTCTGAATCAGTGCAACTATCGCTTGTTGGTCAAGAAATCATAAAAAGCAAGGAGAGAAAATGTCATGTGTGATTTAGGGTGAATCCAGTAAGCTTACTTGTCATTGAAGACAGGATTGACTGTCCTCTTCTTGACATGTGTCTTCTTGCGGTGTCTCCAGGTTTGGTCCGGAAGCAAATACAGGCGGACGTAAGAGTCGGTGCCATTCTCGTTGCAGCGGAATAAGTTCCTGTGGGCAACAGGTACACATGGAAGAACTCAGCCTTGTGAATTTGAAAAGAAAATCAATTCAACTGCAGCAATTTCCTCCTTTGTTATGTTGGATTCAGTCACATCACTTAAACCACAGAAATACTGATTAAAGTAAGTATTGTCAACACAAAAATGTTGAAAAACAAGTCACACTAAGTCCATTTTCCCTTCATACCAGGCCAAAACTGCAACCTTACATTGTGGTTGCATCACTTGATAATGACATAAATTATGCAAAAGCCAAGTATATCCCTCTATGGTACAGTGTTGCCTCTAGTTAACGTACCCATTTTTGGCCCTTTATACTCAGACAATACATCCTCAACTGTGGTGCAATACTTTGAAAAAGAGGCAGGACCCTGAGGAAACTAACAGCAGTGTTTTAATTTGTCACGTGACTCTCTGGAGTTCATGTTGAATTCCTTTTTTTTTCCAGCCTTCCTCCATCATCTCTCGCCACAAAACTGGTCTGAAGAAGTCTCTTCTGCCATTTTATCCACATTAATAGATGAGTAAAGTTGAATTTTTAATTGTCTAAAGTTGTTTTAATTGCCTTGGAATAACACTGCATCATTATGAATGCTCACCATGACACTTGTGATATTGTGTATGAGGGTTTATATACTGTTCAACCAATATAAGATGGGGTGAGACATGCATTGACTATACAGCTATTTTATGAGCCATCAACACAACAAACGGTTAAAACACACTGTATGTCATGAGAGACAAATTGAAAACAAAAATGTAAACGTAACACAAACGATCAAACACTGAAATGTGACCCACTACGTTATCTTGAGGAGGCTTCTGATAGATTGTTGATGTAAAGTTTACTTAAACATGGTGATACTCTTTAATACATTCATTCCCGTAGACTGTGTCTGAATTGTTGCCTAAAGGTAACATCCAGGCAAACAAACTTATGAGAAGAGTCGATTTTAAATGCTTTGTCATTTTTTTCATTCATTAAACTGGTCAGGCGAGTGAATATTTTCCATGAATGTTGTAATATATTTAATTCAAATTTTAAACAATTTTCTTTTTCATTCTTTACCATTATGGTATGGTGTTGCTTTAAGGTGACACCCTGAAGTGTACCCTAAAAAATTTTTTTTGAAAATTTCTTTAAATTATGTTTACTTGGTCTATTTTATGACATGATTTTTTTTTTTTTTTTTTACCAACTGGCATCATAATATGTACCATAGGGGGGTATGTACAGTATTTCAACTAAGGACCTGTTTAAGTTGTTTTTTTAATGGGAGATTTCACCCCAAAACCAAAAATATATGTATGTGTAGTGCTTATCCATCTAGATTGCTTTGGTGCGAGTTGCAGACTTTCTGGAGATGTTGACAGTAGTGATGTCCGCCTTCTTTCCAAAATAATGGAACCAAATTGCAGGAAGCTTGTGGTGCTCAAAGAACCAAAAACAATTACATTTAAAAAATCCAAACCAGTGTATTTTTTCCAAAAATCATTACCCGGTTACCCACACACCTTGTTGTGAAAAGTTTCACGATGGAACTACTTTCTAGATTTGGTCAATTGTGAAGTAGTTCTGGTAGATTCTACTGCAGAAACAAAGTAGTTCCCTGTGCCATTTAGTCTCATTATATTTGAGAGAAGGCAGAGATCTCTACAGCCAATATCTCCAAAACTCTGCAACTCACAACAAAACTATGTAGATGGATAAATAGCACAGGTATGAGGAAAAATATGTAGTTTTGATTTTGGGGGTGAACTTGCCCTTAAATGTAATGACACGGAAATTGAAAACTGAATATCTGTTTCCTGAGGTTCAGAGCTGAGTTGAGCAAACAGATATATTCCTGTCAGATTTAGTGCTGCTGGGATTTTTCTGATGTACCTGCAGGCGTCAACCAGGACGATGAGTTTGTTCCTCAGGGTGGCATAGCGTACAGTCAGGTGGATCTCCCCAAATGAACCCTGATGCATCCTGATGACCCTATAGTGATAAAAAAAAGATTTTTATCTTCATATAGTTTAGTTCATGGGTCAGGACATCAGCACACTAAAGTTGTGGAAAAAGACGTAAACACACAGAACAAAACTATAGACTCACTCTGGATACTGAGCTCCCTCTGCAAGGTCCAAACGTGACGACGCGATGGAGTTCTCTGACAGCAGGCTGTGGGAGTCAAACCGACGCATGTTTGATGTGGAGGGAGATGACCGATAGGTTTCAGAAGCCAGGAAGGAGCCCCGGCGGTGGGTCAAATAATCTCCATTAAAGCCATTCTGGGAATCAGCTGCCTGGCTCGCAGATGAGAACTGGACGGAGGGTCCGGTCTTGGAGGACTGTGCTGGAGAGGAGGATGCAGCGGGGGAGGGCATGGATCCAGGACCGTTACCTCCTTGGCTGGTCTGTGCTCCCTGTTGTTTGCCTTGTGGAGGAGGACTGAGGACAATCTTGGGTGGAGGCTTTTCCAAAGTAAGAACCTATTGTGGGGTTGAGGACGGGGCTAACGTCAGTGACACAGTGTCAAAACATCACTGTAAATTCTCATTGAGTTCTCACAATGCAAACACTATTCAAACCTCGAAAACACTGAACATGACACTGAAAGTGTTTTTAAGAATGACCAGCACCTGTAAGAACCCTGTCCCACGTTTATGTGTCTCAGTGACACGGGCACAACAATTTTTTCAAACTGGTCCAGTACTGAGTGAGATCGCTGCAGCCATCAGCCAGAACGACAGGCTCAGATTCTGACAACATTATGTAAAAACATCCCTGCAAGGAGAAACCTTTATCATCATCATCATCATCATCATCATCATCATCATAGTTATCATCACTTAAACTCAAGAGAACTAAATAAAAACTGACCAAAAACGTTTTGGTTCATCTTTCCACTGTTCCAATGATCACAAAATGTGGTTTGGTTCAAATAAACCCTTAATTCACTGAGCTAGATGTGACAATATCGGGAGAAGAACATGAGGGAGGTCGGACACCTGAGAAGCAGTGGGAGGAACAACATTTACAGCCAGAATATTTTCTGCCTCTGAGAATTATTTTATTTTGACCAAACAACCAGAGTCGGTGGTTGCTGGAGCAGAGGAAAGATGAGCCAAGACGTTATTGTTAAGTTTTATTTTGTTTCTGTCGAGGTTGAATGAAGTGTGTTTTATAATGATAAAACTTTTGTAAATGGAGTCTGGTCACTTTGAACAGAGCTGTAAAATACCCCCTTAATACTGGACCAGTTTCAAACAGTGTTCAGCCCATTAGTCAGTCAGACAAAAAACATGGTCTAAGTCCAGGATGAAAAATACCAAAGGTACCCTTTAAGGTAAAAGAGATTTTTAGCTTAAAATCAGGAAGCAGTGTTTTGCTATGAGACTGTGTGATGCACTTGATCTGTGTACAATGGGAGTCTCTAGCTTGCCAGCATTGTGTACCCACCCTGAGAGTGGCTTTCAGCTTGATCTGGCTGTTTGCTCCTGAGCGCTCCAGCGGGAAGCGCTGGTCTAGAGTCATGTTGGAGGTGTTGAGGAGGCGATTCAGTGGCAAGTTGAGGACGCCGAGCTGAGTCTTCTTCTCTGGCTCTTTGACCTGGACCACGACAACACAAAATAAAACTGTTCAATAAAACAGCTGAGTCACTTCCCCTGAGGGAAACCCTACATATGGTGTGTACAACATTAAATGGCAAACCTGAATATTGAGGTGCTGTGTGTTGATATCATGCACAAAGAAGGTGAAGCCCTCCTCAAACACCGGGTCTTTAGATGCATATATAACCTGTGGACAGAGAAGACAGTAGCTACAGCTGAATCGTTTCGTTGCAAAAACATTTTTTACACCATCGCCACGGCAATTTGAAATGAAACTTTTCAGTTTGACAGTTTCAAGTCTGCGCTCTCATAGAGTGCTAAAATTCACCAGAATACGTGTAAACGTGAATTAAGAGATATGACTTCATTAATGTAAAGAAAAAGAAAATGAGAGAGAAAGTGAGAGCTGTACCTTGCTTTTCTGAACGTCTTCATCAACAGAAAATTCCACGTAGGAGTTCGGGCAGGCGGTTCTCTTTGTGAGCTGAAAACAAAGCAAAATCAGTGAAGCAGTGCAAAATTTTCTTCTGGCAAAATGTTTTCATACACTTTGTGTCAATAACAGACACGTAAAACCTCTGGAACAATGAAGAATATTGACAAAATAAGTTCTGCCACTAGGGGTCTCTCCCGCATTAAAACAATAACAAAAGACAGTTTGATGACATCTGAAGTAGCGTGGAATCATGGGAGTTGTTGTCTTCATTGTTAAACAATCACCATTACTGATGAACATCTGACATAAATTATGTTCATGGATGAGGTAATATATAAGATCTATTCTAGAACGTTTAGTCACATTCACTGACTTCCTTCCTCACTCTAACGAATCAGACGTATCCTGTGTTTTCCTAGAAGTTATATAAGTTGTGGCTAGTAAGAAACTAACAGCTTGAATATATTAAGAATTTCTCTGTTTCTGAACATTGTTGGAAACATCTGGGATAATTTAAGTACACAACTCAGCAAAATATATAACATAGGTCTAAGATTTTAAGACATTTTAATGCAGAAATGTTACATATTGTAGCTTTAATCAACGTACTGTTTCAGCTTTCAGCTCTTCTGACATAAGACACAGTTCTGTCATCATTACATTTACAACTCCAATTCCAAAAACAGTTGAGATGCTGTTCAAAACATAAATAAAACAAATTATTTATGTTTTATGCTATTACGTAGATTATTTCTAATCCTTTTTGACGCGAAAAGAAAAACAGTAAAAACACAATGTACGTAATGTTTTACCTCATCAACATCACCGATTTTTGTAAATCTACACGCATTCTGAATTTGACACCAGAAACGCTTTTTAAACAAGTTGGGACAGGAGGAACAACAGACTGGGAACTTGTGGAATGCTCGAACACACCAGTTTGGAACATTCGACAGGTAAACAGGTTTATTAGTAACAGGTGACAAATAGCATGAGTGGGTATGAAAGGCTCAGTTGTTCACAAACAAAGATAGAGCAAGAGATATCCTTCTGTGAAACATATGATTGCATAATGGATGTTACAACATGGCCTCGGGAACTCTTGTTGGTGAAATTCATTTGCAAATAGGGTTGTAACAAAATAGCCGATTGAATATCGCAAAGAAATGCACCAGAGTGTGATGACACATACATCACGACATTACATTAGATGGTTAGATTCTTTTTATAAAAGGACTGCTGTATGTGATTAATATGGAGAGACTTTGCTATAAGCTTACTAACAGAGATCATATCTTTTTGAAAACATGGCAGCCCTTATTTGATAAATGGACCCATGCATTTGGAAATATAGCAAGATTTTACTTTTTAATCCTATGTATTTTGAACCATATCGTACATTACGTCGACTGTCAACGTTTCTCCTGTTTCCAGCCTTTTTTTCCCCCCTTTTTCTTTCATAATTATTACCATTACTTTTCCTTTTTTGTATTATCTGTTTTTATTGCTATCTCCTCAGTCTTAATTCCTGATCATTTTAACTAACACTACCATTTGACCACAATCTATACATCCATTACAGAAGGTGGCAAAGATTAACGTAATTAAATTAAAAGACATTTTCCACTTTCTACTCTGCTTTATTTTTTCATACGAAACCAATGTTATATTGTGATGACTCTGAACCTCTGAACATTCAAGGGAAAGTCGTGAGGTGATGAGTGGGTGGTGGGAGGGTTCTTTGTTGTAGAAAAGTAAAATGGAAGGAAGAATATCTCTTTTATTGTATACTGTACGACTTGAAATTCATCTTTCAATAAAAATTAAGTTGAAAAAAAAAAACTGCTACTGACTGCTGCATTGTTTTAGTTTTACAGTTGTACATACAAAATTCAAACATTTGTCAATTTTTTGCACATGCTGAGGTCACGGCTGGCTAGAAGGAAAGCAGACTTCAAGTTTAAATTAAAGGCAAATTTTATACTAACAGATGATGCTGTATGCAAATGTCATAATTTTTCATTGCACCTAGTTTCTGGTTATTTACATTTTACAGGGTGTCCAAACTTTTTTTGGAATAAACCTCTTTCACAGCAGCCATACAGATATGAGATAGTAGTGTAAACACAGGTGTGACCAGTGATGCTAATTAAAGTTCTGTTCCATAAGAAACCCTAATTAGCATCATTGGTAACACCTGTGTTTACACTACTTCATGTCAGAGTGGTTGCTGTGAAAAAGGTCTATTGGGGTTTTGTATTCTTACTTGTTACCAAAGGCCACTAGCAACAAGCTAACATGCGGAGTTTGTCTACAAGCAGCCGGTTGCCTTCCAGGTAGGCTGGTTATGCATTCCACTCCTGAACACACTGCAGACACACCACACCATCTGGGACATGTAAAACAGATGTTTACGTCGGCAAAAAACAAAGAAGTCAACTTTAATTATTACTGGAGGAGAATGTGAATGCCACTGGTGATAAAAACAGCTAGCATGAGCATGTCTGACCCTCATTTTAAGGGTGGAGACAAAATGCAGAAGTTAATGCTGTTGTTCCTTCATTAAACTTGATAAAGACGGGCAGCTATAAATAACTTGGCGTTCACTTCGAGATCTCTGATTACATGGATTACATAATATGCACACAAAAAAGGTACCTGTATTCCATTGCAGTTATGTAAAAATGCGGATCATGGGCAGGATTACATTTTAAATTAAAGAATGATATACTGCCAAGTACAGTGCACACAAAGTTGCAAATTCATTATCATAGTGATAAAATGCTTCACTGAGTTGAAATTTCACAATTTTTTGTCTTTAAATCAATTAATCAATCAATAAATTGCACACAACAAGGGAAGGAACAGCTGAGACAAACTAATAAACCTTACAATGAACATAAAAGCAATGATTAATCTATTATTAATCACCTTAAAAATGAACCTGCATCTATTTTGATAATCCATTCATCTTTTTGAGCCATTTTTTAAATTAAAAGAGTTAAAATTCTCTGATTTCAGTTTTTTAAATGTTAATATTTTCTGGTTTCTTTACTCCTCTCTGACACTAAACTGAATATCTCTGGGTTGTGGAGAAAAAAATCTTGGACTTGGTACACTGATCAACATTAATAAACAACAAATAACTAATCAATTAATGGAGAAAATTGACAATGAAAGTAATCATGAAGGAAAGACTATCTAAATCTTTGTTTCAGCTGTTAAGATTGTGACAGGAGTAATTAATTGATTAATCGTGAGTCACTGAGTCATTTTTTAATTAAAAAAGTCAAAATTCTGACTGATTCTGAATGCTGACTCAAGTAACAGAAAGTACTCAGGTTACATTTTTTTATTATATTCTAGAATATTTGGCTTCTTTCTTGTAGGACTATATTTACAGTGTAAATATATTTACGAGTTAAGTTAATGTTACAACCAGATCACAATAAATGTTTTCCCCTTTGGACTTCACTTGTCACTTCACAGCTGTAGTTTCACATAATCACCAGCAGAGGGCGTTCTGGGGCAATGTCTGTAGAATCTGTATGTGGTGAGATAGGTTCATTTGACAGATCTGGGTCAAAAAGTGTTCTTAAATAATCCTTACAGTTTGATTATAACTGCTTTAATTACTAGATGGATGGGCTTTATAACTTGGGTACGTGCTTGAATGAGTCAAATGTTTGTCACAGAAACTATAAAGTGATCTGTGACCTGATTTGCCCTGTGTAGCGATGTTAAAATCAGAAATATCAGGTTATATTAGCTTTACAAAGATGACAAATGAGTAGAGATATAACAATAGTTTAATTTCCTCAGCAAAGTCCTCAGTATTAAAATGTTCACTCAGTAATCAACACTTCTCTGCATGTTTCTTTGTGCTGGGAAAGTGACTCTAAACAAGTCTGAGGTTAAGGAAGAAAATCCAGCAACATGAACACCAGCTGGTAATAACACACCCATGTAAAATGACAGGCATGCACCAGAGAAACGGGAAATACCTGCTACGCACAGAGACAAGTACACCTGGAGCGCAAACAGAAAACATCTGATCTGACTGAGGCTCTTGTTTGACATGAAGATACAAAAGATCTGTCAGTTGTAAGGCAGTAAAGCGAAAGAGACGCTACATTCCTGCCTGATTTAACCCTCAACAAACAAGATCTTCTATCACAATTATCGACAAACAGTCTTCTTTTGAAATGACCTATACCTATTCAAACGTAGGATGATTATAACTCTCAAACTGGCTTTCTAACATACAAGCATAACATACAAGCCTTCATGCATTCCCCTGCGGTCTATTAAACAGCTGTCAGATTCAAAACAAAAAAAGAAAGAGAAAAAAAAAGGCTGTGTTTGAGTAAGGGTTGGGCAGCCGCATACCAAAGAGCTCTGGATTACATGTCTCCATGTACCTGTCTTAAATCAAGTACAGACCTATGGTGGGTTTGGTATGTTATCCACTCACTTCTTTTCTATTGTGTGAATTTTATACTCTAGTTAATTAGTGCTTATTACATGGCTTTGTTAAATACTCTGATTGGTCAATTACAGCATTCTAAGGTATGTTAGTTCAGACAGACAGACTGTTGTTATGAAGAACAGACCGTTGCTATGGACACAGTTCTGATCATAGACTCTGGAAGAACAATAAAATCATTTTTAAATCACTAAAAATCACTTTAAAATCAATATTTTGTGTCAAATTATTGTTTTGTTTTGTTTTTTTGGGTACATAACCATGTAACAGGGAGGATAACATACAGTGAACAGGTCACTACTGAGAGATAAAACCATAAAATCATTTTAAAATTAATATTTTGTGTCACATAAATGTGTAGATTTTTTTTGGGGTGAATAACCATGTAATAAACGGGATAATGTATATATGTAGCAGGTCATTATTATGAATTAAATCTTGACAGGACGATGCAGGACGACCAACTTCCCGCTTTGGAATTAGACACCATTTTTTTTCGACGTACAAGAGTAAAGGTCTTGTTACTATTAATGACCTGCACACTGGTAATGTTTTCTCTTCATTTGCTCTGCTTAAGGATAAACTGACACAGAGGAAACATTTCAAATTTTGAAACTTACAGCTCTCCTGATGAACTCCAGTCCTTATTGATAACTGAACGTGATACCAGAAAACTGGTCTCTAAGTTTGTAAATGTATTTGCGGGTCAGACTGCTCCATCTGCCCATCATCTAAAAGGAGTCCTGAGAGTGTGACGCCTGGGCTAAATGTCCTTACAGCATACACTCTTGCTCGATTAACTCAAGACATCAGTTAATTCAGTATAAGGTTTTACACTGGCTCTCTTATTCACAAGTTAAATGACCTTCATTCTATCCATCCTCATCCCCACCTCCTTTAAAAATCACACAAGTTTGAGAGTTGTTGAGTGACGAGAAACTACAAACTTTGTGAAACATGGTCTCTGACAAATTCTTAATTATTTAGGCCTTCTTATTCAGTAAATGTTATACATTAACTTATTTCTTTCTTTGTGTGAAAAACATTGTGTCCGTTTGTCCCTGTGTGTTAATGGCTACTACTGTTGGTTCAAATCAAAAATGCAGTTTGCAAACTTGCAAACTAGTGTTTATTTGTATTAAATGGTATGAAGAGCCTCTGAGGAGATGATAGAAGGGCTTCCTCCAGCCAGTCCAGCTCCTCTTTATAGCAACTAGTGTTAAGTGAGGGCAGCTGGTGTAATCATGACAGCACAGTACTGTAAGCTTGAAAAACTCTCATCTTACCCGGGCCTCCTTTGAGTGCTTCCCACGTTTATGATGGTCGGAGATCTCACTGTGGTCTTTCTGGACACAAACACAAGAATACACATCAGCACACGCATCTGTTGCGTACTGTATGTCATGTTGCATCGTCTGCTCTCAGCAACAACTGGCCTTATCAGAAGCCACTTACCGGGAGGTTTGATGCATTGTCCAGATACACTGCGAGCATAGCACAAGCCTGGCCGCCTGCAGACTGGAAGAAAGTGATGGAAGGAAGAGAGCAACACATGATTTACACAACTGACTCACTGCTGACCAAGTAACTCAAGTTACACACGGAGGCAACGTGTCGAGAGGACTTGTTGCCAGGATACTGACAGGTAGAATAAGAGCCTGATGATGTCAAACTTAATGTTGAAGAAACTTTTGATGGAAGAATTGTAAGCAACAATGAGGTTACCTCTGTCAGCAGGCTGGGGTC
>JAJHUR010097639.1:2210-21660 GCA_027495735.1 Lutjanus campechanus
TTTTCAAAACCTTTTTTTTTTAATTTTTTTAATAGAAGATGGTTTGTCCCAGTTCTCAAGAATGTGTGACTTGATAAATGAATATGGAATAGTGCAGGATATGAATCACAGCACGCCTTTTTTTCTTCCCACAACAAAAGAAAGGTGGTGGGGGCGGCCTGTGAACTACTCAACATACACATGACTGTCACGTTCAGAATTCATGCGCATGCATAGATAGAATGTTAGTGAGGTATATAAAAGAGAATCTGAAAGACAATATGAAAGAGAATGAGAAAGCCACTCTGGGAAAATAAGCGAGTGACCCCCTGCTCGTGCACCATCTCCTCCTGCTCCGGCTAATTGCAGTAAACAGAGCAGATGGGGTTCGGTGGCACCTAAGGGAGGGCTTTATGGAGGTGAGGGTGGGTGGATGAAGGGGGTGTGCGTGTGGGGGTGGGGGGTGGATGGGAGGAGGGGAGAGGTGTTGATTAGCCCACCGTACACTCGCCGAGATCTCGGCTGTGACGCGCTGCCAATGATATATTTAGCTCCATCACTCGCAGTCAGGAGCGCTTCTCACATATAGGAGCAGGGTGGGGAGTGTGTGGATGATGATTTCCAGCCTTGGTGGGTTTATCACTTGGCATAAACCTGCTGCCACGCTTTCTGGAAATCCACAGACTTGATGCTTAATCCATTTTTCTCCCTTTTTTTTTTTTTTTTAAAGAAATGTATTAATACACACAGTGTAATCCATTTCCCTGTGTTCTTCACACAAGCAGTTACACGCACAAAAGCTGTGAGAGGATCCATCTCCAGCGCTGTCACCGAGAACACGGATTTCAATTAAACCTCACAGTCTTGAACTCTTCAGGCTCTGTGTATTATTAGATGAAAGCGTCATTGTGAATGTGCGTGAATGGGATCTGCAGATGAGATAATGTTCTTCAAACCACAGAGATATGAGATATATCTCCGTGTAAGTGGGGCATGTAGATGTGCAGATGACTTCTATACGAACTGCAATCAAACACGTTCCATAATTGATTTGACTCTCTAATATCCTCTCCTCCATCTCCTGCGCGGCCGGCGAACGCCTTCAGATAAGCCACGCTGACCATTGTATATTAATATTCAAATTAGCATATGGCTCCATTGAAATATTAATGTGCACAGTTGTTGCGTGGCCTAATGAAGGCGCTAAATTAGTGGAGACGTGTGCGGGGCTGCAGCCACGCAGGTGGATGTGCTGCTGAGCAGGGAGCCGACACACAGCGGTGAGGCTCCCAACACCAATTACATGCACCGCTTTTAGAAGTCATGAACCCTGCTGCAGTCTGTACTGTGGTTTAGATACACAGACACATAGGAATACCTTCAGTCTTTTACTAATAAGCCATTGTGCTTTTTTTTTTAATCAATAGCTTTCTTATTCCCTAACATTTAATATTTCAGACCAACTAAACATTTATCAAGGCCTACTGTCATCATATACAGAATGTACCTCCACCACTGAACAAGGGTGCCCATTATCACCCTCATCATTTTGTACTGGCAGTACAGCTTCTGCTACTAATGTCACAACAGTAGTTACAGGACTGACAAAAACAAAGGGTAGGACATATGTATATGCAGCCTCATGTAAGAACCACTCGTACAAACAGATTTGCACTTAAGTGGTGCGTACGAGTGATTTATGAGAACTTGTCGCATTCACCAATTTTCTCACATTTTGAATTTTCTTAGAGATATGAACACAGTTTACGAGGTCCAGACCTGTTGTAGAATCACGTGCAGTCAGTTTTTCCACTAATGACTGTATATTTCTTTAGTTTGAAGACATTTTGAGTTTGAAAAAATAAATTACACTTCATAATTATGGCGACATTGTCCCGTTTGAGTACATTTCCAACTATAATATAATTGTAAATTTACATATAAAGCCTTTCATCATTCATTCAGTGATCTATTATTACCTCCTGGTCATATATCTGCACATGCAGGTTTATGAAGTCTCTGTCCAGGTGAACATCCTCACTTATTCTGTCTTCTGTCTCCTCGTGATGAAAACTTCCCCTTAACCGTCTCCTCCCGCTGCAGTCATCAATCGCCGCTTGCTGTAGCGAGTCGTTTTTTTTCTTCTCTTAAGTCATTTTCATATCGAGACGTTTCTTCTTTATTTCAGTGATAGTCTGACCCTCAGGTAACACAGTATTAACAGAACTCGCTTTTCCCGTTTCTTTGCTTTAGCAGGTCTTTTAATTTCACTGCTGACGCTGTTAAAATGACAGATTTTCCTTTATGGATCTCTGAAAGCCCAAACTCTTTAAGTTCTACTTTCTCTCTCTTTGATGCTATTTTCATGAGCAAACACTTCCTGACATATGGGGCAGGAAGCATCGCCTTATATGGTATTACTGGGGCATTAATTTGGCAAATTTACAAGTCTCATGCACGAGCACTGCACAGGTGGATAATTTACACGATTATCTGAAGTTACGAGCATCTGTTGAATCTGACGCGGCGTGTTTGTATCAGCCATTTGTACAAAAACATGTAAGAGAAATTTAAGATAAGAATACGAAAGTGTTCTTGCATGAGGCCCAATATCTTCGTCCTATCAATACCCCCATTTCTAAAATTTGTTAATTTTATCCTACTGCTATAAGTCAGAAACAATGTTGTGGTATAAATTCTAAAACTAGAAGAGATTATGGAAATTATGAACCCAGTTTAATAAAAAATACGACAGAATTCAGACCAGTGAAAGCTACAGACGGTGTCCTCCAGGGTACCGGCTGTCTGTCACTTCCACCCTGACATTTTCTAATCAGTCATCTGGAAGCTCCAGCAGAGGTGTGTGTATATCACCTGAGACAAACAATAGAGCCCTCAGCACACGCGTGTCTTTAAGGCTCTGCAAACACACTGTGCTACTTCACACACACACACACACACACACAGCCACTCCTGACTGACTGACAGTTGTTTACCATGAAGCTTCATCATGGGCCGCTCCGAGCGCAAGGATGAACCGCTGACTGACCCCGCTGCAGTCTGCCCGCAGGCGACGGGATGATGGGCGCTGCTCCGCAACAGCCAAATTACAAGATATTAGGCTGCCCCTCCCCCTGAAGACAAAAAATCATCTAAAACCTAAATGATACATGACGATTTTAGACATAACGTATTAATCAACAAAACAGTAAAAGAGACTTCTTAGTAAGAGATGTCTGGTTGCTCTTCCTCTGGTGTGCAGTTACTTATGTTGACAAGACTTTCACAGCGGTGCTCAAATACAGCACATGAAAGAGTAAACATGTTTTGGCACAGTATCCGCAGGAATTATGTCCATATTGGATGTTTTCACATGTTGCAAGTACCAGTGGGAGAAATAGCGTGGCCTTAGCAAACAGAAAGTAGGAGGTGGAGGTCAGGGTGGTGGTTTGTGCAGGAAGCATGTCTGACTTTCTTGAGGGAGAAAGTTCTTGTCACAGAATGCAATGAATAAAAGCACTTTGTTTAACTGAGTTTCTGTAACCTTTAACCTCGTCTCCGTTGTTATGCAAATATTGTGGACAGAAAGCGTGGGCTTTAAATATTCCATTGATCAGACTGATGTGTCGGGCTGTCGCGGTGACAGAGGTTCTACTTCTATTATTTCAGTCACTCTTCTTTCTTACTTTCTTTCTCTGCTAAAAGCATTCATGCACTGTGAGACAAAAACTTACCAAAATTGGCAGGTGGGTTACAAATTCCACCCACCACCTGGGCAAAAAAAAATGACACCCACTGACCTCAAGGTGGTGCTGTTTCATTTACATTTTCACAATTATCTCAAAATTGGCTTGGCATAGACTCAAAATTCTTTCAGCATTTAAATCTCTCAGTTCATCCACATCTTTTCTCATTTAGTCTTCTGCTTTAGAAATCTCAAATTTTATGGGGTTTCCCAACCTTCCCAACCTTTTTTCCTTTGAGCTCATTTTGACTTTTCTAAGCACGTTTAAGTTTAAACAGACAGAGGTATCTTGGTTTTGTCTCCCCAGTTTACCATCTCTGAGGATGTGGCAAGTTTTGCAAGTGTCGAGTGCTTATTGTCAATGCTTGTTTCTCAACAACATGAATGAACGAATGGTTGCAACTTACTTCTCATCATTTATTTAGCTTCAAATGAGGCTTAATGTTCACACACGTTCTCTTGACTGTCCTTCAATATTACAACATTAGTCCAACATGGCCCCAGCCTGTGGTAGAAGCCACATTAGCCATGCAACATGCTAACACCAACTTCAACAGGTTAACCTATGAAATAAATACTCAAACAACATAAAACATGACAAAACTTACAGCTTCCAAGTCTGAAGTCACGTACAGCTACTATCAATCCATCATTAGGCTTGAACTGTTACTGTTACTACTCATATTGCTTTTTTTTTAAAGCATTGGTTTATTTATTATGATTTGAAAGGTAAAACAAGGAGAGTCTAACCTCAAACAAACAAACAAAAAAGTGGTTGTTGTGGTTGCTTGCAACAAACAGTGTAAGGATGCAAGAGGGTGTTAATGAGTGTGAATTCACCCTGGGTTATATGACTTTAGGTGAAGAAATATCTGCACAGGTTGGGAATGTTCTAAAAAATTCACACTTATCCCAAGGCTGCGTGATTCCCAGAGTGGGTCTGTGTACAGTGTGTTGAACAGGCGGTGCATGGTGGAGAATGAACCCACATGTACAAACAGTCCTGTGGTCACATTTACACAAAATTACACAAAGCAAAAAAGCTGCTTTGTGTTGACTCTGAGCACATGGTAAAAGTTTGCAAACCCCAAACTAAACCTGGTCCTCCACCAAAACGATTTGACCCAGATATTCAATCATTCATAATATTACTGTTGTTATAATGCTGACTATATATAAAGCCTGTGTATTATACTGAATATTACCTTAATTTACTATTATTACCTGTACTTACCTATAATCAATAACTTGCATGAGCATGAGGAGAGAAGAAAAGTGCACAGTGACCCTGATCCTCTGCAGCAGACTGTTGAACAGGTCAGACTGTGGACAGCTCCTGGTGCTGAAATACACTCTCACTAACCAGACCACAGACACATGCACTATAATCATAATTATAATGCATTCTAATCTGCTTATAGCACTGTAATAATTAGTACTTTAAGCATTCATAAATATTCATCATGCTATATAACAATAATCACTTTATACTGTAATGACTTATGAGGTCATCATTCCTCATAATTGCTGGTCCCTCACTGACTCACTCTTCTTTTGTTTTTGTTTACGTTTCTTTTTTGCTTTCTTTTTTGTAAGCATCATAGTGTGCTATAATTTCCATAGTAGTAATGCATTATAATCACTGTTATAGTACATTACAGTGCTATTATAAGTTACTTAAAGTGGTCATTGGGTGCTTTAAGTAGAGTAATACATACATTTAATCTTTTCTTTAAATTCATCCAGTCTGTAAGGGTTAATGTATTATAATACACTATGATTCTTGCAAAACAAAATATCAGTGAGTGACTAGTAATTACAAAATATTAAGAAACGTGACTTTAGACGTCATTGCAAAATGCTTTATAATATGTTATAAGAATATGTATTCGTGATTATAACTAGGGATGCGCTGATACCGATAGCAGCATCGGGTATCGGTCCGATACTGTCCTCAGGTAGCCTACTCGTAAAACTCCTCCGATACCCCACATCTGATACCACGTCACCAAAAGTAGCCGCTCGACACAAGCAAACGTCTAAAGAACCAACACGACGTGGAATTCAAGAAGTCTGCTGTTACTTACCCTCTTTTCTCGGTCGCGTCGTCATTATCAGACTCGCTGTCCTCAACGTCATCCACTAATGACCGAAGCGACTTCGGTGACTGTAAAATTCCAAGTAAGTCCATGTAAAACTGAAACACCCCCACAGAGTGCAGCTGCAGACCGCAGCCAGCTGTTGTCCAGTAAGTCCCAGCGGGCGTAAACTAGTTGAACGCCTCGACTAATTAATCCAAAGACAAAGAAACCAGTCTGTAACCATCTTTTCTTGCTAATAAGCTGCTACAACTTCTCTTTGTGTACTTAATCTTCACCAAAACGCTCAGTACAGCACAGTACACCCAACTTCACTGTTTGTGGTTCACAGCAGGGAAGACAAAACTGTTGCACACATGGCTCCACCCTCATACCTGTCCCCCCCTAAACAATGGCAGGTAGGAACTAATGACCTCTTAAACAAGAGAGACATGAAGAAACCTAAATACTACACACGTAAATGTGTTATTTAAATACTAATTAAAGTGCTGTAAATGATTATGAAATAGTTATCATATATAACACCATTTGTAACAGTAAACCTAATTCTGCTAGTTCATAACGTTCTGAAATTATTATTATACTGAAATATATCATGTACACAGTAAACTGCACAGCTTAATAAGGAAAAATCAGTAAAGTAACTTGCAACACATGACACAAAAATGTCATGTGTATAGTAACCATGGTTACACTCGCAGCAGGAAACACCTACGACAATTTGTTACATTTATAAAGTGAGGAACATCTGACGAAAATAAAACATGTTTTTAAAGTTATTGTAAGAACTGTACTGGCATTATTAAGAACTTGTATCAGTACTCAGCATCAGCAAGTATCCAGATGTAAGTACTTGTACTTGGTCTGGAAAAAAAAAAGTGGTATTGGTGCATCCCTACTTATAACTATAATCATACAGAGCTTAAAGCACATTATAACACATTATAAGTATGTGTATAATGCATTATAGACATGCTGTCATAGATATAATAGATACCAGATACTGATTGTATTATAATAAAACCTGTGTATCTATGATTATTCATGTTATTTATAATCTTATTCAGAATTCAGGCCACAGGATGGTGTCTCCACAGCTTACACTTCAGTATTTCACCAGCTTTTCTGCTCACAATTCTGCAATATTCCAATTTACTCAATTTTGTAGAGCCCAATGTGACATCTTCAAATGACTATTTTTGTCCAAAGAGAAAACACAGCAGAATGATGTTAAAAAGAAAAGCAGCAAATTAATACACGAGTTGAAATAAGAGATTATTTGGTATTTTTACATATAAATGACTCATAGAAATTAATTAGTTTTCCGTTGATTGACTAATTGATTAATGGACCATTAATTTCAGCACTAATTGATTTGTAGACTTGACATCCAGCTGTGTTCAACAATGGAGGAGAGCTTTTTATTCTGAGTATCCCTGAGGATACAAGTGTGTGATGCCAAGTGGAACAAAAACAACCATACAGAGAAGAAGCTTGTATATTCATGTAACATTTCACATCGGAGCACCACATCAGAACACAATCATGAGCACAGAGCACCAACGACGAAGAGAAAACTGGGTTGTATTAACGTGGCTGTAATAACTGTTAGTTAAAGGCATTCATACCATGCTTATTCATATTTGTTTATGAGACTGTGTTAATAATAGCATGCCAAACATGTTCAATGTTGTATCAAAAGACATTTATGAGCACTTATAAGAAACTTATTAACAGTTTATAAACTGATTAAGAATGTTAGTAAAAGCCTTACGAATTTCTTATAATAGCATCACAAACACTATGCTTATTAAGGTTAATAATCCTTTATTATGCGCTTATTAAAAGTTAACTACACATTTTGTAGCTACTGGATCTAATGGTGTGAGCAATACTTATCAATGTTGGTAGATCATTTACTATGCACTTATTAACAATTAATTATGCTTTTTTTGTGGCTAAATAAAGAATTTACTAAAGTTAAAAAGCATTGAGCAGCCTTTTGATCAACAGCCAAAAATGCCACATAGCCACAAAAAGTATAGTTAACTGCTTATAAATGCATAATAAAATATGAAGAAATTATCATATAGAAAAAAACAAAAGCCTAGTAAAGGTTTAACTATGAGTAATAGGTATGTTTTTAAAGTGAATAAATGTGTTTGTAATGCTATTATAAAAAAATACATAAGAAAAAATACATAAGAAACTTGTAAGGTTGTCATTAATGCTCCTCAGCACTCTATAAACTGTTTACGGGTTTGTCATAAATGCTTATTAATGTATTTTAAACCAACATAAATGTATTTATTATGCTTACTTGAAGAGTCTTATTAAGAAACATTAATGTAACAAGCATCTTATTCGTGTCTTATTACCTATTAACTAACACTTATTACATGCACCTTAATATAACGTTTTACTGAAAATTGTACAAATCAACATGGTTCTTATAAGTGCTTATAATGTCTCGTAAACTAGCCATAAATGTGTTTATTATGCTATTACTAACACTGAGAGTCTTATTAACACACATCAGTGTTAATAAGCATCTTTTTAGTGTCTTATGACCTATTATCTAACACTTATTACAGGCACTTAATATAAAGTGTTATTGAAAACTGCACAAATCAACATGGTTCTTATATAAGTGCTTATAAATGTCTCATAAACTCACAATAAATGTGTTTATTATGCTATTACTGACAGTCTTATTAACACATATTAATGTTAATAAGCATCTTGCAAGTATTTTATTACCTATTAACTAACACTTCTTATATGCACCTGAACATAAAGTGTCGGAGGAAATTGTTCAAATCAAATACGTTGTTATAAATTGTCACAGGTCTTCACCTCTGTAGCAGCAGACTGTTGGAAATAATTGGGGGTTTCAGCAGTTGGTTCTTTGTGTTGACACTTTGCTGACACCCAGAATGTAAAATGACAAACGGGGCTCCATGAGTTCATCAGTCTTCTGGAGGGCACCACTGTCAGACAATAACTGGCATTAATATTTAATGTTAAAGTATCATTTCACGTGCAGGCTGGGGAATGATTGCCTTGCCCCGCGGTGATATTCACCTGGCTGGGCATAATGGAGAGCTGAAGACTCCCGCAGGACCTGCATAAAAAAGCTAAGAATGAAGAGAGGGCATGTCTTAATCCATACTGAACCTGCTGCACCAAAACTACACACACACAACATACTAATCCCTGGTTAACACAAAGACAATGCACATGAAAACTGAATTACACATAAACCCGTGGCATCATTCAGCGACTCAGTCAGCCACAATCACATCGACGCCCCGCTAAGCCAATCGCTTTTCACAGCAAGACACTGACGCTCTGTTCTGCTGCCCTTTATTTTCTTTGAGATCCATAACACCATTACAACCCTTTTCTCTCCAACAGAAAGCTAAATGTCTGATTCATATGCTACCGTGTGTTGTTGTGTTACAGCTGTATGACTGTTTCTTCTGCACAGCATGAGAGCAGCCAATTAAAACATCACAACATCTGCATGTGTGACAATCTACAGCAGACAACGTTAGGAGGGGAAGCCTCACATGGTGCCAAAATCTTCAGCCCTGTGTAATATTTTGATGGAAAAAAAAAAACGAGAAAAGACTAAGTCATAAATGTCATATGAAAAGACGTCATAAATGTTCATTCAGTCTCCAGTCTCCTGAGTGTTTGGGCAAGAGAAACACAATGTAAACAATTTGTTGTTAACTAGCTTAGCTTGTTGGCAGTTATATTGAGGTATATTGTTAATATTTAGCATGTGTATTGACTTTTACAGGTAAGAATTTAAGTGAAATTTAAAAAATCAAATACAGTTTTCAAGCTGTATGTCAAAAATCATTTCTGAATGCTTATATATCAAAGATAAGATGCGTAACTTAACTTATTTTTTAAACCATGATCTTTTCTAAAACTAAACCAAGCAGTATTAGTGCCCAGACCTACCCAAAATGCAACAGTTTCAAATTGCTAACCATGTGCCTCCAGTTAGTATTTCTCAGCAAGCTTTATTTAGAAAATCTTACCCAACATCGCGTATTTATTGTTGCTAATTTGTTCATTTTGTGGTTCCCTGATGGTGGAACGAGCTACCATAGTCTGTTCCATTAGCAGAGAATCTCTCAATCTTTAAGAAAAGACTGAAGACCAGCTCCTTTGTGAACACCTTCACGATTGATCGACTGCACAAGATATCCTTAAAAATAGATCCAATGCATCTTTTGCACTGTATGCATTGCCACTTGCGCTGACTGCCCTGACTAGATCATTGCTTGTGCGGTATCATCTCTCAGATGTACGTTGCTTTGGATAAACATGTCTGCTGAATGAAACTGTAAATTGTAAATTGATGGCAGAGCCCTGCACATGCAAAATGTATAGGGCCACTGACCACACTGACATATTTAACGAGTTGGGAACATGTTGTAATTCTCAAAAGAATTGGAGAAAGGAACAGAGGTGCTGAAGGCACTGCAGTTAACCTGCTGGTTGGGCAGACACAGCCATTAAAAATAACATTTTCAGTTTTGAATCCAACTCAAACTCATAAGTTTTGAAACAAACTTTAAAACGTTTTGCTGACCTATAATCTTTAGTTGAGATAATTTACTTTTCTACTTTCAGTAAACTTGAATCTTTGAGTTTTACAAATATTTTTATATTTATTAAATGGTTTTAAAAGACCACACTAAAGTTTTAACCATCATTAAAGAGCAGATCTATATGCTATAGCAGAAAAATAAAGACCAAATTAATATCAGTATTTAGTCTTTGAGGACTTTAATTGACTGCAGTAATTGATGACTTTTGTGCCATTTTAATTGTTTCTTTTATTCTTGTACAGCAGCATAAAAGCACAACATTGTGCTGTTTAGCTCAGCCTTTGATAACTCAGGGAACCAATAGAAGTCCATTTTGGAAAAAGCAATAAGGAACAATGGTTAATTGGTTAATAATGGTGTTCATGCCTGAGTGGTGCAGATATTAACATGACCGGAGGAAAACCTCCATTTAGCTGCTGTAGTCACACAGCAGGCTCCAGCCGTGGTTAGTATTCAGAGGGACTGCACATCCGTTTCACAACCACAACCAGTTCTCCGTTTTCAGCACGGAATTTAATTATGTTGGTGGCATGAAATTACCCACAATGCCCATAAGTGCTCCTGGGAGAGCTGCACAGTGGAGTTTGGGGAGGAAGCAGAGGGGGAGGGGGTGAGGTGGAGGCTGACAGCATCCATCTGAACATCCAGGAAACAAAAGCCTTTGTTGTTCACACTCTGTTAGTTAGTTCAGTGTGAAGTGGGTGAACAAATGCTGCTAAGTGGCGCGCAGCATCACTGCTTTAGATGTTTCCCTTTTTGTTATTTTGTCCACCCACTCACTTCTCACGTCACACTGTGTGCGTATGTGAGTACACAACTTTATTAGCTGAGTAATTAACAGTTTTGAACCAGATCATTTCCACTTTTTTCAGTAGGAAACCTGTAGCTGAGTGTGATATTTCAGATCCAGCTGTGGCAGAACAGAGCTGATGATACAGCTGCAGTACTTGTGGTGTAAAAAAAAATAAGAAAATAAAAAAAATCATGAGAGGAAAAAGTCAAGTCTAAACTGGATAAAATAACAGCTGCCGAGCATCAGTGCAGCAGAGTGTCTCTTAAAGCTGTTTTTCATCAATTTTTGACAACACGGACGTGTACGACTTCAAGGAAATGTTGAAAAGCTGCAGGAGAGCAGACAGTAGGAGACTGAGCCTGCAGCAGATACAGTGGTACACTGAAAAAACATGAACTGGCTCAAACAAGAAAAAAAGATATCAAGAAGTTTTTGTTTGGATTTCTTCAAAATATTGATCACTTGTTGGCCAACTTTGTATTTTGCTTTGCCATCTTGCACCCAGTTAAAAAACTTGAAGATGCAAAATTATTGTGTTTATTTTCCTCCTAATTTTTACAACTTTTTCCCCCCTTTCAAAATAAAAGTGATAGGCTACATAGCAGATAACATGGCATTTCAGAACTCCCAAACTTTCTTCTCGCAGTAGGTTCAAGCAAAGATTGATAGCCTGAACCTGCCACTCTGATTGGCTTACCCTAATATTCTGACCTTAGCCCTAACCAATCACCACTCATAATTTCCAAATTTAACCCAACCCAACCACTGAAGGCAAAGAGTACTAGCCAGTCAAAGGCAGAGTAGGGCCAGTCATGCCTACGCAACAATGGGACAATGTAAGACACATCTCCACAGCTGAGATATTAAAAAATTCATATTTCTATTCTGCCCTTACCTTGTAACATCTCTATGCTTCTCCCTCTGAGTACACAATACACAACAGATAAATACTTTCCCAGTCTTTGTTCATGTAAAACCAAAAAAGTTAAGTTATGAAAACATTTTACCTTTACCTTTACTTTTGTTGGCATTATTTACTTTCCAACTTTAGATAAACTTCCATCTTTGAGTTTTAGAAACCCCCCCAAAATGGTTAATATTTGAATATTTTTAATTGAAACCATTTAATTTTTGAGCACCCAAATAATTAATGACAAATAAGGTTCACAGCTTACTGTCACCAATTTTTGAAATACCATAATTTTTAGAGGAAGAGTAAATGATCTTAACCAAAGATTATAAGTTGGTGAAAAATTTCTAAACATTTTGTTTGTCTGTATTTTGTTTGTTTCAAAAGTTTAAATTGGGCTCGAAACTCAAAAATCTACTGCAGTAAACTGCCTTGAGATGTTTAACTTTGTTTGACAGTGTTGTAGCTGTATTTCATTTTCTTTGTGTTAGTTTCTATATATTCTGCTTAAATCTGCACATCTTGTGACTTTGCGGTGACTCACAATTTTTCCCGTTGGGTGTAGGGTAGCAGAGATGGTGACAGATTAACCTGTTCTTGACAGTCTTTCCTATTTTCCTCACAGTAATCAGATAAAAAATAAGATTTTAGAAAAACGTCTATCCTGGTTTGACTTTTGAAAACTAGAACCAATCAAAATGTGGGACATCACCTCAGTATGTGGGACGGTGTGACAAAGGATAAAAAATGCTGCGCAATTCCACATAAAGTGGGACACCTGGTCACCCTACTTCTTAATGATGCAAATCAGAGGGGATTTAGAAGTGGTGAGACACAATGCCAACTGAAAAATATGTGAGGAGACTCCACACACCCTGCTCTACACTGCTGCTTACAAGGGTTTAAAAATAGCCAGCGCCAGAGGACAATGGGGGGCAAACTAGCAGACAGACTCTGATATCATCATCAAAGTGATCTGACTCAAAAATATTCTGCGAGAAATACAGAGAATGCGCAAAATGACACACAAGAAAACAGCCTTTTCTGTGATTCAGAACAACGTTAGACATCATGATACTGTTGACTGTCTCACAGTCCCAGTGTTTCCAGGAAAAAACTTAAATCTACATTTCCTAGAATACCCCCCTAATACAGACTGTTTTATTGAATTTGCTGTCTAGGAAACAGCTGGTGTTAGAGTTCAATTCTTATCAAGTTTTCACAGCCATGACTACCGTAACAAGGCAAGTTAAGAACTGTATGAGAGACAGGAAGTCATGTATCACTGGAAGACAGCTGGTCACAAGATAACAAGTGAGGAGTTGTAGCTACTTTTGGATTGGTTGAAGAAAGCTCTGGGATACAGTTGAAAGCTCTGGGGAAAGCTCGTTACATGAATCTGGAGTTTAGAAATAAAACGAGAAATGAAAACCTGCATGCTGTTTTTGTTGGGCGACAAAAGGACAAACTTTCCTGCTGTGGCCTCTTTCATGAATGTATCTCATTTGTGAGGGACTGGAACAAACAAAAGAAATGAAGTGAATACCTTAAAGTGAAATGATGAACTAGATGAAATAGGCGAGCCAGAGAGGGAACAGCCCCTGCATCCTCTCTAACGCACAGTCAGTAATATCATTATCGTTATATATGGCCTTTGTCCAGTAATAAATGCATTCGTGCAGTATCTTTGCACATCAGCAGTTTTATTCTCTTTGGCCTGAGCAGTTTAAACACACTGCAGTTTCCATTAAAACAAGCCATCATGCTGTAAGTGGCTTGTAAGGAAGCATCACTCCCAGCGCTGCTGCTGTTTGCGCATCGACTTTCTCTGATGGAATATTCATTGAACCCCTGGGCAAAAACACACTCTCTACCTGCAAAACAACTGATTAAAGCTGCTCTCCTAAGTTATTTACACAAGCTCCCCTTTACAATACACAGCCACTGTATAATATCATATATTATATAGAGTACAATGGGACCGGTCATTGTGTTTATTTGTTGTAAAATACACAAGGAAATGCTACTAAAATTGCAATGGGAAACAGTGTCTGATGTTGTAGGTTTAATCGTGTGATCCAGAGCAAACAATGAAGCAGGTCTTTGGTGCTGGGCAGGTAGTGTACAGTGTGTTTACTGAGGCTTTCTCGTGCAAACAGCTGTCTCCTGCTGCTGGAACAACGTTCTTACCACCAAACATACACACATACAGCAGCTTGGTCAGTGGCTCTGCACTTCAAACTATCATCTAACCTCAGTTTTGCACATGCAAGCCTCTGCAGTGAAATTAGTAATAATTAATATGCAACATTGGGTGGAATTTAAAAATAAAGGCAACAAACTACTTGGTTGGGTTTAGGAAAAAATTATGGATCGGGTTAAATTACATGGTTGGTTGCTGGATGGTTGAATGGTTCTTTGGTTGGTTGGTTGGTTGGTTGGTTACTTAGTGCACATAATCTAACTTTACATAAGTTAACATACATAAGCTATGTCACAGAACTTATGTGCATAACTTGCGTATGTTGTGTTAATTAAAAAGAAGTCAACGTTGACGATTGATTTCATATGGGACACAAACCCTGGTCTCCTGCGTGAAATTCCTGTTTGTTTGTTCCATCCATCCATCCATTCATCCATCCATCCATCCATCCATCCATCCATCCATCCGTCCCTTCTCCTTCCTCACTCTTTATCACCTGACTTCAACGGCACATAATTAAACATTATGGCAGGGGCGACACCTTAAAACTTTGAAGCATAGGGGCACTGCCCGAGCTGCTGACACATTAGAAGAGAGAACAGGCCGAGCGAAAACTGTGAGACTCAACCAAAACTGCAAATTTGGAGTTCAGTAGACCAAAACAGTATGCTGAGAGAGGCTCAAATGCTCTGTGGAGCTGAGGGGAACTGCAGAATGCTCTTTGAATTCATCACTATGAACAGCACATCTCACAATACACATGGTAATTATTCATCTAAAAATATGAATTAGTGCAGCTTTAACCGTGCTGCATTTGCCATAACCATCTTATGACCCCTGACCTCAACAGTACCATAATTGCCCGTAGAATATTTCATAAAATAAAAGGAAAAAATGTGTTAAAATGTGTGTTTTTGAACATATTCCAGAACATAATGGGGGCATAAATGAGCTGCCATTGTTTAGTTTCATTTCCAGCTGCATCTACCATTAAACCAGCTGCCAGTAGTTCCTCATAGTGTGCCGACTGGTCTGACCCACTGTGGTTCAGATACAGGAGCATAGCTGGAAGCCTGGCAAAGTAGATTCTCGCTTGATCTTGTGACTCCAGCTGCTTTGGAAGTTTAGACCATTTGATAACCATAACTAAATATGCAAAAGCAGAAACGTTTGGACTTTTTGGGCTTTTGTAGCGAGCCAACTAGACCACAGGACAATTTTAAAAAGTGACTAATGGTAATGTAAACACTGCAAACATGTTATGTCACCTGAAAGGCCAGAATTGATAACTCTGCAATCTTGCAAGTAATTGAAATGCTAAACTCATTAAACTGGTAATGTGGGACTACTGTGACCTCCCCAGTAGGTGTTTGTGTTAGAATACTATCTGATAAACCCCAAGATATGAACCAAAAAGACTCATGCAATACTGCCTAGAGGAAGTCTCCCTTGAATGCTTATTGTATAAAAGCATAATGTCCTTGGCGGAGGTGATGAAGGGCAGGTCAGCCATCTGCTTTTGGAGCTCAGCAGTAAATGGAAACACAACAAGTTTGGAAAGTTGAACCGCAGCAGAATCTGATCAGACAGAGGAAAAGGTTTACTATGAAGTGTGATTCCCAGTTTCACAGCCTTACTTTGTGCTTGCATGAAGTATCTGGAGTCAGTGGAGAATCTGAACTTACTACAACCTTTCTCTGTACTGCTCGTTTCAGGTCCATGTCTTCTCGGTGCCCTCTCTGACTCCGTGCAGCCCTGCAGCTACTGGCCTTTACAGCTCCTCTCTGACAGAACAAAACCTCTCTGAATAATCACCTGAAACCATATGCCGAGGTGAGTCCAGAGAGATGAGAGTTAAAGGTGCGGTCTCGGTGGTGGGTGGCTCCTTCACACCCACGGGGAGACTACATCAAACTGGCAAATGAAATCTCTGCGAGGACTAAGCTGTATCTAGAGCAGATCTTTGCCAAAGCAGCCAGCGTGGTCAAAACAGCCCGAGGGCCAGGCAGCTGCAGAGAGCAATGAAAGGAAGCTGGGGTTAAGGTGTCACCACTCGCCCGTGTGAGGCAGTAATACAGAATACAGGCTGTATGGGAGGGAGAAGACAACATTAGAGTGTTAGAAATCCTTCAAGAAATGTTTCCAGTTGGGAATAGATGGATAATCTGACCTTAATGCTATTGTCTATGACCTCATTACTGACTCTGACACCATGTTCACATCTGTTATTTTCTTCAGTTGGAACGTTTGTCACTTCACTCAGTGAAATGTGTTTATTGTTAAATCCTCCAAGCTAAATATTGTTAGATATACCTTGTTGTGTCGTTTGTAACTGCCTTCCAAAATGAGGCAGACCATCGATAGGCAGCAAGATCTCTGCAAGATCTCTGATTGTCTGATATCATGAGACTACATATGTCCGCTGTTTTAAGACTATAATCTGAAATGCCCCTGCCTACCAATGGTCTTGTGATTTCTAAATGTAAGGCAGTTGCTTGAACAGCTGCTAAAAATACAGGGCCACTTACATTTTTTTCAAGGACCCACCTTAAACCGGCCCCACACTACAATTTCGGACCGATTTTCAGTTCTCCCTTAGAATCGCAGGAGTTCTGGACCTTGGTCAGTACTGATGTTTGGCTCAGATTGTGTGGTAATGTGAGGGGTTTACAGATCCTATTGTCACCACCCCAATTTCCTCCTAGAATTATTGGGGCCACTCTAAAACTTTCAAACTTTTGATTTCGTCAGTACAGAAGTGAAAGAGAAGTGTTGCCAAGCAATGGCAAACTGTGGCCCTTCTGGCTAATCTTAGCTTGCATACTACTATTGACAGATATTAAAACTGAATTCTCACTCAAGAATAAGCCAGCCGTGTTGACTTTGTCTTACCATTTTCTCATCCAAAGTCGTTTAATTACGACAACAAGTTGTTCGGCTACATGAGATCACACAAAACCATGTTAGATCATATTCTCTCCTCGTCTGTGAAGTTTGTCCTTTTGTGTGTGATGCGACTGGATTTCAAAACAGGCTAGGATTTTAAAACTTCTCGAGCAAACTTTACCAGACACAACACTTTGCTTCTTATCAATAGCAAGCTCACAATGAATTGGTTCTCCAGTGGAGATTTTGTTTACACTCTCTGACCATTTCCAGGTCTAACAATGAGAGCTGAGAGATTGTCCTCAGTCTCTATTGAGCGAAGCATTCAGAGACAGACTTGTGAGTCTAGGTTTAGACATAAAAATGTCTCCAGCTGGGCTTGGGGAGTCTTTGTCATGATAAAAAAAAAAAAAAAAAGAACTACTTGGTTCAATTTGGCAAAACAACCTCAACTCAAGGTCCACTGTCTTTTTAGTACACAGACAAATTGGCTTTATTATCCCAAGGCACATTTGTCTCCAGACACCTGCACATGAACATATCACACAGTGTGGGACTTTTCAGGTAAAGGTAAGGATTGTGGTCTTGTTTTGAAGAAATCATACAACCAGGGTATGATGCCAGTCAAAGATGTATACTTTCTGACATCTTTGCTGAGATACACCAGCTATAGACATCTGTGATGTTTTTAACCCTTCAACTACATAACATACTCTACGCAAAAACCCGGACAATACATCTGTAGGCTGATATTATCAACCGATACTGAGATACCAGTCTGTCCTCACATAACTATGGGCAGACAGGTTATTTGCACAAGCAGCTCTTTACTTTTATTGTTAGGTGGTGACCTCTAGTGGACATAGTAATTATGACAGGAACAAAGGAGGAAATCAGGTAGTACAAAGTTTAAGGTGGTGGTAGGAGTAGATGGACAGGTCAAACAAACACTGTACGTTACGATACGTGATATTACACAACGTTACGTTACGTTACGTTACGTTACGTTACGTTACGTTACGTTACGTTACGTTACGTTACGTTAGGTTACGTTACAAACATACCTATTTTTAACCAAAAACATCATCTTTTCCTAAACTTTATAGCTTTGGTGCATAAACCTAACCAAACAACTGCCATTTCACAATTTTATTGGCAGATATTCAAAAAGAAATTGCACAGTTACCAGTTGTAATAACTGCTTTGTTGGCAACATTTATGTATATTTGACTATTTTCCCCCAAATTAAATGTAATATAGTTTTGTTTTGTGGGTTTTTATGTATTGTTATTATTTAAAAATAATGGTAATAATGTTAACTGCTAAGTATTATGCTACATTTAATCTGACTTTGATTAAGTTCATATCTGTGTATGTATGCACGTATGTTAGTATGTATGTATGTTTATATGTGAAGATAATATTTGATTTTTATTCATCTCAAGTATAAGTATGAGCCTCAAAAACATGAAATCAAAATATCAACATCATACAAAAATGTGCATTGATACTGATCTTCACATCTGAGGAGGAAAATGAAAATGTCTGCTTGTTTCTTTGATCATGTTGATTTACATATTTAGAGTTGAGTGAGTTGGCGTTTCCCTCAGATTCCAGCTCTTGAGACGCACTGGAGTGTGAGTGTTAGTAGAATAGTAAAAGAGTAGTTTTGGCAGTAAGCTCCCCCGTCTGTGAGACTGAGCGCTCCCTGCCAGTTCTGCTTTAACTGTCAGTCAATCAGCAGGATTCTGCATTTAAAGTCCGCTCTTTATCAGCGGGGGAAAGATCAAAAGTAGCCACTGACCCACCCAGGCTCCCCCCTCTCTCTGCAGTCGCTGGAGGTTTAGCATAAATGCTGCAGCACCTCTCCCTCCACCCTGCTAAAAACACAGCAGAATATTCAGGGATGTGAGTGTCCCGGGGAGGCCGGCGCCGACCGCTCCTGACCGCCGGCTTTGTGCTGATGCTTGGAGTTTTTCTTAATGAGACCGAGCCGAGCAGCACAGGGGGAGGAGCCAGAGGAAGAAATGAAGAGACCTTGTCTGAGCTAATGGCACAGTGCAGCGAGCTAATTACAATGAGGCCATTTGCTCCTCGTTTGCTGTAATCACATTGTGTTGTGCTGTCTGCTCTAGTGTAAACCCAGACTCTGAGATTAAGTTGCAAAATCGTCTCTGACCTGACCACTTTGTGATTTTGAAAAC
>JAJHUR010097643.1:0-27504 GCA_027495735.1 Lutjanus campechanus
GTTCACAGAGATTGAAATTAACTAGTTTATGCTCATAGTTTTGAATTTTGAATTTAGCTCATAGTCCCAAACATGAATTAGTTTATACATATGTTTTTGTATTGAAATATGGACACTGAATGGCCAGGACTACTTACATCTTTAGTTATTAACAACAGTTTACAGCAATTTGAAAATATTTTACACTAGCAAAGTTGAACACCAACATACTCTTGAAATTCCAACTTTGCCATTATCAAACTCAAGAATGAACGTTGCCCACGTTCATTGATTGCAAACTGATCCGTTCAGTTCACAAAAAATATGAGGATGTTCAATGAATGCCAGTCTTTACAGTGCGTTCATGCACAACACTGGTCTTACACAGCCAGACCTATCTCCACAGCATTGTGCCAGAGAAAGGTCTGGCTATTATCATTCTGCTGTAGGGGAAAAATGCTCTAGCTGGTTTATATATTTTTTAAACTAATCACAATAGTCCTGAGCAGTGCAGGATACAGAGATGCTGCCACTGCAAAATAGTGTCAGGGCAACTTGTTTTGGTAGAACATTTGTACACGGGAAGGCGAGCCCTGGCATTAAATCTCTGCAATAAAAGAGTAACAGCTGCTAGCTTCTTTATGTTTGTATTGTTAGCGACCATGTGCTAACTTTCCATTTGTAGCATGTAGGTTGGTAGCTTAGAGATTTTTGTTGTTTCATAGGGACAGGGACACAGACAGTGGATGATGCTTGAAATAATACGGCCAATGGCAGGCTTATACCCACAGTCTACGTCTGGTGAGTCAGACTAACTGGTCAATGACCTGTACTAAAACACTCTGGCCAACATGCTGTCAACAAATAGCAAGATGTGAGAAAACGTAAATGTTAATGACTACATAGCTACTTGTGTAATTATTACCTTGAATATGGAGCAGTCTGTCTGTGCTACATCTGTCCTCATCATGTAGCTGCTGTACCCCTCTTAATGTTGAAACTAACTAGCTAACATTAGAAGAAAAAGACTCAACACTTGAGTTGGCATAGTTGCATCTCAGGTTCTATTGATTGTTTATAATGCTTTTATGTGGAAAATCCAATGTAAAAATCATACTGGCCTTTTGTCAGGGGAACCAGAGCGATGCTAGCTGGGTTGACCCACAAAAATACGCAGCCGCACTTTATTATAAAGTAAGACTAATTTATTTATTTTTCGGCCACTTGGGGCAGTGTAACAGTCTGCAAACACAAGACTGACAAATCTTCATCCGATCAAGTTCTTACAGTATGACACGGATCAACATTAACATCCATTTGAAGTCATGTTTCTGACCACTGGACGAATGTAAGTCCAATATTCACTCTCCTTTTAGCTCTGATTTGGTTTCCACCAGGGTAATAAATTCAGTAACGCTTCAAATTACAGGTCCCCTAATTTTATGGTAAATAGGTCGTAATTACCAAGTAACATATTTGGAAATTCTTGGAATTTACCCCCAAATTTCGTGGTTAAGCATGTGATAATTCACAAGTGCCGCTTTCATGTAGTGGGTGTTATTCACCAAATAACATGTTTGAAATTTCTTTGTATTTACCTGAAGATTACCCCAAAATTTCACAGCGAGCGTGTGATAATTGATTAATTATGATACTTACATATTTACCATGATATTTTGTAAATTTGTGAGTAGTTTGAAAGAAAACTCAAATCCATAAAATTACATTAAAATGACACTTGCTAATTATCGCATACTTACCAAGAAATTTGAAGGAAAAGTATGGGAGGTAATTTGTGGCTAATTTTAAAGAAATGTAAATTATATTACTTGGTAATACCCTGCTATTTACTATGGAATTAGGGGATCTGTAAATTAAAATGTGACCCTGAATTCGTCACTATGTTCACCAGCTTTGTCAGCGGACCTTTTGTTGTTAGATATGTAATTTACAGTCTGTTTATCAGAGCTTTTTTGTCTCTGCTGACTGTGATGGTCACCTGTAACAGATGTTGGAAACCAGGTCGATCAAAGCGGTGACATTGAACCATAACAATGAAGTTGCAGCCATATAATTCTCTGTGGATTTGCGACCTTTTTCACACCGCACGTACAAATTTAATTTCTTATTAACATAGGCAAATTCATTAGCGCAGTATTTTTTAAGAACATCTCAATTATATACAGTTGTGGCTGGGTATTAGATTTCAAGATCGCAAATGAAATGTTCATTTAATGAATATCAGAATGCAAAGAAATATTTTCATAATGAGCCTTGAAGCGTGCACACACATTTACACACTCAAAAACATACTTTATATGTTGTCAAGAGCTCATTTCCTCTCTTGTGAACACACATCTCTGCTTTCTCCCTCAACCCATCAACTTGTTTTCAAGGCCTCTGGTTCTTAACATACCATTAACCATGAAAACCATTATTAAATCAATTCCCCGCAAAATTCTAATAAGATAAATTGGAACAGCCTGAATGGCGCATGAAGAATGGCATAGTCTGACTTGCTCTGAAAGTCACACACTTGATATTTATATGAACTCGAAAATGAAGCTGAAGGGCTGAGGCTGCATTGTTTGAATCAATAAAAGATATTTATCTGCCATCTTAGTGCCGCAGTGGTGAAAAAGCATGAGAGGCATTTGAAAAAAAAAACACACACAAGAGCAATGATGAGGTCACCAGTAGGTACTCCATACTTAGCTCTCTGGTGCGGTTTTAAAATGAGGTGCTTTGATTGCGTGTCTGGGTTTGTGTGTGTGTGTGTGTGTGTGCATGTTTGTGTGCGTTTGTGTGTGGTGGTTTGAGTTCTTGAATCTTCTGCGAGACCTTTTTCTAGCCATAGCAGGAAAGTGACCCCCGGTGACCGCACGTGCTCAGACTCACACGCACGCACACGCAGACACATGCGCAGACGCACGCACTCTCGCAAACAAACAAAACAGCTGTGCGGGTGGGCCTTGTCATTAGCCCTGCTTGTTTTTCTTTTGATTGAGGGAAGTTGCATTGCGGTGCAACCCTCAATGCCGCGTTCGAGAGCGAGTGTGTGTGCCATGTGGATCCGTTCTCAGTGTCCACTCGGCACTGGGACTAATTTGCATTCCTTTGTGTGTGAATAAAGGACACCTATTCTGAGGACAGAGTTTACCAGCTGCCGTCCAGGACTAGTCCTTATTAGAGCCCTGCTGTTCCTCTGAGAACGCCAGCACATGTTCAACACACGCTGCCGCTCACACACGGCCACTCACGTATACACACACACACACACACACACACACACACTCAAGGACACGTGCACCCCCACAGTCATAATCCATTCATACACAAATGGAAACACACTAACACAAATGCACAAAAAGAAACAAACACACTCTTTACACAGAGGCACTTGCAGAGGGTCCGAGCAGTGATTACTAACACCAGTGGTAAAGCTCTGTGGTTATCCATGAAAGGGCAGAGGTCACTGTCTCACACACATGTTGGTGTGTTGTTGTTTTTTTCAGTGTATCCCATGAAATTCGACGACAATACAAACTATACACATAAGTAATGCAGGTTTAGATCTGAACAATGTGTAAAACTCACTCACAACTCCTGTTTTCACACCTTTTTTTTCTCCTTTTCATTATCACAACCCTTTTCTGACACTGTACAGCGTGTTCAAGCCCTAAAAACTAAACGAAAGAAAGAAAACTGCGATTTTTTTGCAAGTTCATGCCAGAGGGACTAATTATTCTGTATTCCTTCTTGAGAAATAAAAGTAAAATTAACAAAATGATTCAACATAAAATTGCTGTTGCAGTGTGAACTTATTATTTGGTTATTTTCATTCTTTAAAAGTCACCAGAATACAGGAAACATCTCTGAAGCTCAAATTGTTTGGTACCAAAATCCGTCCCTATTTTTGCAGTTTCAAGGTTGGCAAGTGTGGTTCTCACTGCCTCTACAAACTCCCAAGTTAAGTCCCATTGAGACTGGATTCATATCTCGAGGGGGAAATGAGGTGATTTTAACATCATCCGTGCTGGTCAGGGATTTTAATTCTGCTCAGAGAATGATGAGGGTAATTTTTTCACCTCTGGCACAGTAATAATTACAGCTGCAATTACCAACTGTTTTTCTGTGAACTCACTGGTCCTCTTGTAATTCAACTTCCATTCAGAACTTTCTTCTTGTATTTTAATGTGGATGAGTTTAGTCTGAGTTTTTCCACAGAAAGAGCTGCTTGCGCTTCTTTTTTTTTTTCTTTTACTTAATTATCTCAGTGTGAAATTTGATTTTGGTGAGAAAATGGAGAAGGTCAGAAATGGTTTTGCAAATCTCTGATAGATGGAAACATGCCCACTAGGGATGAATCCCAATATGTTATTGAGGAAAGCACAAATAATGTGATGGAAATGGACATTTCCTCTATTTTCTGTCTTCTAAGTTTCTCATTGTTATTTGGAAAAAGTGATCTCTAGGTTGCATCTACCTTAATAAATCACTTATTTAATCCACCAAGATTGTTCCCATCAACTGAAGGATATTTCTATACTTGTATATGTTTACTGTGGAGTTTCTATTTCCAGTGCAAAACAGAGTCTTATATGATAAAACTTTTTTTTTTTTCAGTTTCTGATTTTTCAATGTCTCCAGTTAAAGGAGAGGTGGTGGCATTCAGACAGTTCGTAAAACTCAGTTTAGCTTAAGTGCATTATGAAGATGTGTAAATATTTAATCATATAGCAACGATTACTATTTTTTGTGTTTTGTAAGCATAACAATTTTGTTGCCAATGAATATTAGGTTAGGAAATAAATTTTTTTCCCCAATCTAACTTCTGTTATAAACTAGGCCCACTTCTGGTCTTCTAATTGAGTACAGAGACAGAGACGTGGTTTTGTTGGCTGAACAGATACAGATAAAAAACAATGATGTCTCTGTGCGCCTATAATGTTCACACCAATATACAGTTCTTTATGTGAACGGACAGAAAAAAACTGAAGGCATCAGAGAGAGCAAGACCCCCTAAGATCATCAAATGTGCTTTGTAATTCCAGCTTCGAATAGCTACTGGTGTTGTCTTGTTTTTTGCAAATATTTGTTTACATTTTGGCAATTTCGTACCATTAAATGTATGTCAAATTTACTATTAACAGTTCCTATTTGCAGTGTTCCCATGGAAGAACAGCCAACTCCCACCAGGTTACTCTGAGACTCAAGGAAACTTAAAAATGTGATAATTCTCAGGAAAGTTCTGAAATTCTTCTCTTGCATGATTTCTGGATGTGTATTCACAGTGCACATCAGATATAAATGAAGGTGTGAGCCACACTGAACGATATCGATAATTTTTTTTTTTTTACGTGTGTGTTCAGATTGAGTTATGGCTCAGATGAGTATGATTTTTGACACTTAAAGGGCAAGTTCAATACTTTTTGTTCTGTTTTTTTTAAATTTAGATTAATAAATAAATTAAATAAATGTATATTTTGTAGCTTCCCAGTGGTGTTGCTTATGTATTCAAATAATTACAATCAACTTTTGGTTGAAGTACATATGTTTTAGTGTTGAAATGTTATTTTCCCGAGCCAATCTGAAGCTGCTTTCCTGCATGACTTGCTATGGGTTTCTGCATGATGATGTTGGTACATATATGTATAATCACCTCGGTTGAGCGCAACTAAGGGCACCAGCGCTCTAACCTATGTCACTGCTTCTTCCCAACTCAGTGTGAGTTTCCATTTGAAAAATGGAAAGGATGCAGATGGAGTTGCCCTTTAAATAAATAAGACTTAATAAAGGCAGTAGCCAAGGTTTCTCTGTCAATGCAGCCGCATTGTCCAAATTGGACAATAATCCAATTTATTACCTCGGGCTGATATTGTCTCTTTAAAACGCCTCAAAACAGAAAATCAAATGCTGAGATGGTGAAAAAGTAAACGCCATAGAAATTTAACTATGGTGTTTGTTTACCTGAGTGAGAAAAACTTCATGGTCATTTATGTGTTGAGTTGGGTGAATACCCACAGGTTTTCTAATGCAGTATCTGGTAGCATGAGGTTAAAAAACCAACTGACAGCAATAGACAAACAAATAATAAGATTATGGACAAGAGAAGATAGCCTTCATCTGCGCTCATCATGACTTAGGATTTCTGAGCTTTGTGCACTCTGGTTTAAGTCGATTAAAGCGATACTCCACTTTGTTAGAATAACCCACTCAGCATGTACTCACCACTATGCCGATGTGATGACGGGTGAAGGTCTTCATTTCACAAAACAATCCTGGAGTTTTAGGAGAAACAGGGTAGCAGCCTCATCCAGTACAATGGCAGTGAATGGTGACCACGGATAAATCGTTACAAAAAAGCACACAAAACAAACACAAAATGTCTCCATCCTGCTTGTGTGGTGTAATCCAAGTGTCTGCGAGCCGCGACATTAAAAATTAACTACATGCTACATGTAGTTAATACATGCTACAGTTGACATTTCTGCTAAAAACATGGCGTAAATGGCGTCTTTTGCGGTTAATTTTTAATGTTGCGGCTCGCGAACTGTATAGTACAAAGCAGAGCACACCACCACTTTGATTGGAGTTTAATATGTTAACTGTGCAGGCTGAGAGAAAAAGAAAACAGGTCAGTTTTATCACCACTTCCTATGTTAATTTATGCTGTTTACCAGGTTCAGTATTAGAAGGTGTGAATGATTCATGTTAAGATATCTTCTGTTCTTGACAGTTTTTCGAGTGGATGTACTGTAGAACCAAACTCCATTCTAAAAGCAGGTGTTTTATAGTAGGGCCATATTTTTTCACAGTGAAAACTTTTGTTGCGCCATCACAAAAACTCTTTCCTGATTAATTTTGATGGGGGGGGGACAACTTCATGTTTTTTATTTTAAGTTGTGGTGGACACTTTTCACTCATCCTAGAATTAGGCGCAGTGGGCAGCCACTGTGCGATGCCAGGAGACCATCTCCAGTTGTTGGTCTCAGCCCCTCAAAATCTTCTGGTCTGGTCTTATCCACGACTTGGTCTTGGTTTAGGCGGTCTCAACTACGATGCTGGTGTATGTGTTATAGCATGAGTATGAAGTGTCGGATGTAAAGTCTAAGGCAACATATGGAAAATCTTTTTTATGGGAAATACTGCTGTCCGCAAACTGCCACACATGCAGTCGCACCTTTAGATCTCAAATGGCGGTGGTGATTATGAGCAGCACAATTCTGACGTGCTTGTGTTGTGAAGAGTTGCTGTAGGAGGTCTATCAGTGTCACTTGCTGTCACTCCTCTGAATGTAAATGACTGTTATATTAGGGGATGATTTGGGGTTTGAAAGGAGAAATAAATGGTTCAATTTGGGCTAATTAGAATAGAAGATGTAGACAGTGACCAGCTCGGCCTTGGCTTGAATACCTAATTACAGAGTGGAAAAATTATCCAGCCTGCTCTCCAAAATTACAGTCAGGTTTAACAAACAGACTCTCACCCTGACCATCTGAGCGGACAGACTCTCAATTTGTATATTTTATGCTGCTGATATAAAGCCTACACTCCAGTCCCTCCTGAGCTCATGGATCTGCATGTGTGTGAGTGAGTGTGTGTGAGTGTGTGTGTGTGTGTGAAGTGGTTGCTGATATTCAGCTCCATATAATGTGTTTTTCAGCCAATATTATCCCGCTATTGTTTGGGTTTTCTTTATGCTTTTCTTTTCACCAGTTCTGCTTTATCTATTTTGCATTAATTGCATCTCTCTTAATTGTTCATCTGTTAAATAGAGAGTTAGTATGGCGCACAACAAGTGAGGAGCAACAATGGCACTTCAGAAATGTTGCACACAAGCTAACACTCAAGCACACTTCAGCACGGTGACAAAGTGCAGTTTTTAGTGCTTAATCAAAAATCATTTTAAAAATAAAAGATATGCTAATTATGTTTGTTATTACACGGCAAACAATTGGTTCAGACATGCTGGTCACTGAAAAAAAGGATGATAGATTAGGTGAGTGACAGAGATAGGAACAAATAACATCAACAAGTATCTTGATACAAATTACAAATACTTGTTCATCAGATGTATTCAAATAAAAAACAAAATACTGGAAATAGATCTGTTATTATCAAATTTTAGGTAGCCTCAGTATGGGTCTGACCTTAACCCCTCTACAGTGAAAAGATGAGCTTTGCTAATTTCCCACATCATAGATCTGAAGTGGCCAATCAGGATATCTTGGAGGCGGGAGGCTGCAAATCTAGGGGTGGGTGCTGGGTTTTTTCAGTCTGTCCTCACCAGAAAAACAGCTGTATAGGTTGTGTGTCCAAGCAGCTTATTTAAATCACCATAATTATGACGGGAACTCCATAAAGAGCAAGAAAGCCCGTGTAGGATACTGACTGTTTAGGACACTGAGGCCATGTGGTCTGTATTCTTGTACAGAACACATGGTTTTATTTTGTACAATTAAAAAAAAATATACACAAAAATAGGAAAAGATGACAAATAATATACAGTGCAGGGAGAAGCAAAAAACCCAGAGGGCTTATCTGAAGCCTCCGCCTAAATAACAATTTCACAAAATTATTAAGAACTCAAAAATACAGAAAAATACAAAACAATACAAAAATAACATGAGCAATGGCAAACTAATAGTAACAAACTATGTTTGATAGCAAAAACGAGAAACAACAGTGATAATAATATCCATTTAAAAGCAGAAAGCAAAAAGGCAAATGGATGGTATTTATTTGGGTGATTCCAACATTTTAGATTAAATTTGACTACTTTAAAAGTTGGTATAAAAATAAATAGATTAAAATTTTAAAGGCGCTGTGCTCTATAGCAGTACCTTGGGTTGGTGGCTAAGCATCAACCTATAGCACCTTTAATTTATATATAATTGTTTCTTGGTTAGTCATCTCTCTTGCTGATTTTTAGTTTGACATTTCTCTTCAACATGAACCATCTCTGTCTCTTTCACATTAGCATTTCAACATAAGACACATGAATTGATTATGCTCTGATGTGTTAATTAGCTTCGAGCTAATGCTAACTGTCAACTGAAAATTTCAAGTGCCCTGCAGAGTTAATGCTCCAGCAGTGTGCTTTATCTAAGTATTTATAAAAAGGTATGAAAGGTAATAATACAGATTGACTAACACTAATGCTAGCTAACATTAGCTGTACTTTTTGCTGGGTGCTACACGATTACCCCTTATTTTACTAATGTTAATGTGTCATGAGTGATGTCACTAATTAAATGTTATCAGGCGTAAATCAAGTGTATCTGCCATTTGTTAGGAAATAATATAAATGATGTGTAAACAAAGACCGGTACTGTAACTTATAAGTTAAAGGTACAATATAGAATTTTTAGAAAATCCTTGTTATTGATGACACTGGTGGCTGTTAAATGAACTGCAGTCAGCGTCCTGTAGTGTCGTCATAGTTAATGCAGGAGCAGCATAAAGAGCAAGACAGCCTGCATAGGGAGGAGTGGGAGACCAGGGTTTGTGTCCTGTGTGAAACCATAAGTCAACATGGATTTATTTAAAGTTTCAAGTTACTTAAGTTACTTTTCGTCAGCGACGTCAATAATGAAACATGACACAAACCATGACTAAAGACTGAAACAGCATCTCTCCTCACAACTTCTTATGTTCTTCTTCTTTTTATATATTTTTTCTCCAGTTTGAAACTGGGGATGGTATTATTTATTATTTGAGAATAGAATGATATATTCCACCCGGCAAAACACAAATATCAAAATACTCAAAAGTGATTAAATATGTATTTTAAATATATTAAATACATTAAATTTCAGGCGAGTGAGAGCTACCACGGAAGAGAACAAGAAAAATTTACATTTAAATTCTCTGTAGATGCTACAATGATGGTGGTTGGTCCTTTTTTGTGCTGTTTTCATTTTCCAGGAAACTCTTTGAGGTTGTGAAGAAGGATAGATGTGGGTGAGCCAAGATAATAAAAAGCTTTTCCAAACTCCCCCAACCTGCAGCACCTCATCCCTCCTGCACAACATCTCCGAAGGTCAAAGGGTCTGCAGCTGCAGAGATGCTTCCCCTGTGTTTTCTGTGCTGGTCAGAGAACGTGACAGAAAAGTGAGGTTTTTTTTTTCTGCTTTGTTTCCACACACATGATTAAAAAACATATAAAGGACATCTCAACTTTACACACTGTATCACTGGAGGCTTTTTCTCTCACGGTTAGCCTTCTCTGAGTTAAAAAGGGGCTCAAGGGTCACAGAACAAATGGAAACCGGTCATCCAAGGCACATGTTTTTTTCCTTGACGCTTTCTTTGCAATATTAAATATAAACCATCAAATAAAAGATTAAGACAGGCTGAATCAAGAAAGAGGTTATTAACTTGTGGCATCATAGATGCTTCAAAAGATTCATAATTAATGAATTCACATTCATTTAATTAAAAATGATCTTTGAACCACCACAGAGATGAATGCAAATGAAAGGTAGTCACTGAACTAAACCTATTCTTCTATTCACAAGCTGAAGGTGGTATAGGACTGCGCAGTAAATAGGCTGTTTCCTCTGCTCTGTTTTTTTTTTTTTTCTTTTTTCACCATTACTCCGATTGTGGGATACTCATAGCTGAAAGAGGGGCTATGTGATGGAGTATGACCGCTGTCACAATACAGACAACAGAAAGGCTTGGTGAAAAATGTAATTTCCCCTCCTCTGTGGAGCTGCAGCAAAAGGAAGGGAAAAAAAAAAAAAAAGAACCCGGCAGAATTATTTGCCTGCAACTACTAGAGCTTGTGGTAATTACTATAATGATGTCTCCAAGTCAGGGCACAGCCAGTGCCGCGATCACACAGAAGCTGATCAGAAAATAAAAATTTCAGGGGGCACACAAGGCAGCTACAGTCATCTCATTAATGCATGCTAAATAAGGAGAAATGACAGAAGGAGCCGTACTGGCCTTTCATAAATATGAAGTGAGGTAGACAGACATGTTCGTATTGTATTCTTATGAATAATATCAAGGTTATATGTTGAAAATAAAATCACTTGTGTGACTGATAACATGATTATTGTATATTTGTACAACAGCAGTTCTACAGATAAGGTCCCGTTTTCTGTATTTTTAAACAGAATTTGGGTGTAATGGCTTGAGGAGTTTTCATTTAACACATATTCTGCATGTTGGGCTCTTTTTTTATTTGCTTTTCTTTTAATAATAATAATGTTTTTTTAGAAAAAAGACAAACACCAAATCAATTAATTTGTGTTTCAGTATTCAAAGTTATTATCAGTTAAATTAATGAAGTTAAATGAATAAGTAGAGTGAGGAAAAAGGAGGCCTTTTGATGTGCTTGGACTCACGACCTCTATTGTGTTTTGTTTGAGGACATTGAGGCATTGTGGTCTGTATTCTGTCTGTAAATGTGGAGATGTAGTACATTTAAAAAAGACACACAGTCGCTTTTTGTATTAATTTGGGTGATTCTGATAGTTTTAGATTAAATTTTTAACACTTTTAAAACTGACAGAATAAATAATTAGATGAAAATTTTTAAAGGTGCTGCTAAAAGCGATTCTGGAGAAAGTTAGTTAATTGTTGAGTGTCATTCCTACATTTGGTCATATTCTGATGCTGCAGGATGATGGTTAAACATTGGTATTTAATGACCTAGGAATTCTACATTCCACTATCTTTCTCCAGAATCACATACAACTTTCATTTTGGCTATCTCAGTCAGGTTTGTATTAAAGCGATATTCCAGCCCTAGATGATAATCCACTCAATATGTATGCTGATGAGAAGATGGGTGAAGATCTTCAGTTCACAAAACAGGCCTGGAGTTTCAGCAGAAAACAGCGTTGCAGCCAAATCCAGTACAACGGCAGTGAATGGTGACCACGTATGAAATGTTTAAAAAAAAAAGAACACAAGACAAACACAAAATGTCTCCATCCTGCTCGTGTGGTGTAATCCAAGTGTCTGCGAGCCGCGCCATTAAAATTTAACCACAAAAGATACCATTTACACCATGTTTTTAGCCAAATGTCAACTGTAGCCTCCCAGGTAGAATGTAAACATGGCGTCGATGTATAGCGAGACTTCGTATATCTCTTAATGGATGCACGTGTGAAAATATCGCGAGATCTCTTGTGCATCTGGCTCGAGTCTGAGAGGCTACAGCATAAGCATTTCAACTTATGCTTAGCTTTGAGCTAATGTTAACTGAAACACTAACGTTAATCTAATTTAATGGATAACTTTGGTATTTTTCAACCTGGGCCCTATTTCCCCATGTGTATGTGTGAGTATGATTGAGAGGTACAACTCGTTTTAAAATTGGTTCCGTATTGAGGGAGGCGGATGCAGCCACGAAACGAGTTATAACGATATGAGGGCAAATACGTCCCGTAAAAGTTTGTGCATTAAAGTGCTTTTTTTTGCCACAGTCCAGCTCAGATTGCCCTAAGTGAAGTTTGGCTTGTGTTGCAGTGGGTGCCGTTGGTTATTTTTTGAAGCTAGCAAACTCAATTTCTAAGCCAACGTTAGCTAGTGTTGCACACCGCTGGTGTTATGGGGGAGCTGATGAGAGGCAAGGGACTCTGGAGCATGCACAAATGTCACGTTCTTTGGATTTTCCCAGAAAATCTCTCCAGAGTCATTTCATAGAAATCAACCAAGAGAGCCGAAGAAGGTGTAATTTATATATTTACATTGCAATCCATTCACACATTGGCAATACAAGGCAATTACTACGTGAGAATTGCTTCACATAGTACCTGTAACAAATGGGAATCATGGGTTTTTCAGTGTGTACTTGTTTCTGAGATTGGCAGAATATCGCAGCCCTTCACCTATTACTGATCCACAAACATTTCCCAGTAAAACAATAAAATTACCAACATGCTACATCTTTTACTACTGTGTACAGAAGCCCATCAACTCAACACCAAAATCATTCTCAAATCCAAATCCAAATCATCACATTGTACACACTGAAATAACTCATTTTTGTGATAGATTTAAGGAATTTGCATTGAGTTAATTGATTATTATGAATCTATTTGCCTGTATCTGTGTGTACGTGTCTGTGTCGCTGCTTTTAGTGCAGTGTTAGTTGGATGACATGATTAAGCTACGTGTTTTGTAGAACAAAGTATTCTTCCTTTTCTTCAACATCTTTTTATTATATCCAATTAAAATTTTGTCTTGTTAAAATACCTAAACCTTGAAACCCCATGCACTCTATTAAAGCAAGGATTGTTTTAAAAGTGAGAGAACACGCAATGTCGGGAGAGTAGAGACACAAAAGCTGTAACGTCCACAAACTAGACCTCTCTGAAGAAGACAGTTTCCAGCAAAACACACTTTGTGACCAAAAGCAATTTCTCCATGACTCTGCAACTGGCCCAAGCAGACATGGTGGACATGCAGGGAGGCTATAGGCTGCTGATACGCACAGATGTTCCCCCTCATATCCACAAGCGTGTGACCGCAGTCACTGGTTCGCCCTCGCCCTGGCGCCCGCTTACGCAGCTTGCCTCTTGGTCCCTCCACATTACACGCGGGCCCGTTTGATTCTGATGGGTCCTGAAAGCCAGGAGACATACGTGGCTGTAACAACATCAATGCGCTTCGCCAGGTTTTCAAGTCAGGGACATGTCTTATTATAATTACTACCTATGTATTATTTATTGTGCTCCAGAGAGACAAATCGTCACGGTTCTCCCTGGACATTTTTTTTTTCCCCCTCTCCTCCCTCCCTCTTTCCTGCCCTCCTTTTCTCAGTCCTGGGAGAGGAGAGAAGACCACAGTTTGGGGAAGAGGGCGAGGGCAAGGGGGGAGGATGGTGGGGGCAGCAGTGATCTGCAAATCATTTATTTACGTTTGGCATCTGCATAATGAGGCAGGGAGCCAATGGCAGCCGTGGCTGGCTGGAGACAGGGTGGCATGCCTTCAGTTTTAATGGGCATGCTGAGGAAACTTCCAATCCTTCTTGACATTTCTCATAGCGAAATAAACGTGCTCTGGGTCAGAGTGTCTATTAGGAAGATAAGAGACGAACAAGTCAATTATACTTCAATGACTGCATAGCCAGGGGACCTCATTAACATGATCAGGGAGGTCCGTGCTGCAGCAGCCCTCTCCTGTGTGTAGCTCCTGATTAAGTTGTGGAAGAATGACATGGCCCTTTTTTTTCCTGCTTCATGTAGAAAAAGAAACAAAGATGTAAATATATTCAAACCTACATAAGCAAGTACAAACACACACATATACATAGATATACACACAGAGGCACACACACACACACACACACACACACACACACACACAGCAGACATTGCCAGGACGCAGTGTCTGGCCAGCCAGCCAGAAATTGTTGACACATTCAGAAAAGTGAGAGGCACACTCCATCAGGGGTTGTGGGGAGGTTTTATCTGCTGATAGGGTCACGGAAGTGGATGCTTTGGGAAAACATTTGTGGCAGGGGATGTTGCGAGCTGTCATGCACAGCCTGGACTCATGGCCTAGGGTTGCAAGTGGAGGGTGGATGAGTCGGGGTTGGGGGGGGGGGGGGGGGGGGGGGGGGGGGGGGGGGGGGGGGGGGGGGGGGGGGGGGGGGCACGGGCTGGAGCGGAGGCGCGGGTTTAAAAAAGCAGAGCCTGGGGTTTGGTGGGCGGGGTGGTGCATGTTCTTTCTCCCCCTTCTCCTCGGCGCCGGTTTGTTTTCTCAGCGAGGACGCTGCGATCTGCTGACGTTGATGCGATGAGTGCAGACAGGGTACAGGAAGCACTGGCTTGTCTTTTCTAGTGCTTGCATAGTGTGCATCATATCCAGCCACTGCTCGGCCGAGGCTCTAATTAATTAATTTAAGTGCCTATCTGGACCAGTGGGAATTGATCAGCAGTCATCCTATCAGTGAAAGAAGTGTTAGCTACTACTTGTGACTGGGAGAAAAACATTTAGTCATCCAGTACTTGTAGTCTCACATGTTTTCAGCCACTACATTACTGCTTAATACTAGTACTGTGTGATGTAGCTTATAAATAATACCCCACGATATACAATATTTATTGTGATATACACGTTTTCTCGAAAATAACATGCTGTAAATTTTCAAATAATGCAACTTTATGATGATCTTGTGGAAAATGATGTATTGCTGTAGATGAAAGCTACTACAAGGAGGTTTAACTGGTTATGAAACAGTCTCAGTTTATTATCAATGCCTCTATATGAGCTACATAGGCAATCCCAAGAAGACTGGTTATTCTTTATGCCTGCCACTAGGTTGGATCCTGCTTCCAAAATACAAACAAAACAAAAACAAAATATGAAAGTTTCTTTGAGTCACTCTAAACTACCCAAAATGAGTTCAGCAGCAATATTAATCCATATCAGGATACTTTTGACCAAATGCCGCAAAAGCAAGATTGCAACAGTACTGCAGAGATGATTATTGGTGTTTTCACAGAATATTAAAGCTACTACAAGGAGTTTTTAATTAGTTATGAAGCCATTGCAATTTAATACTGATGCCTTTATAAGACAAACATAAATTAACAAAACAATAATTGAGAAGATTGGTTACTTCTATGTAGTTATTCTTAATGCCACCAGGTCAGATTTGTCCTTTAAATCAGATGAGCCAGTGTTTACATTTTCCCAGTCAAAGTCACAGTGAGTAGTATGTTAGCCAGGAGAGGAAGGAGATTTTTATTTAGGTCATTTTATTTTTTATGTTATATTTTGTGGCTATTATGGTAGAAACACTACTGCTGCTATTGTCCACAGGGGCCTCCAAAATCAAGACAATATGAAAGTTCCTTGTAGTAGCTTTAAATCTAAACAATAGTAACTGGATATACTGTGCATGGTTAGAAATACACAAAGGGGAAACACAAAGACAAAAAATACAGAAATAAATGATTAAAAAATAGGTTTCAGTTTCAGTGCCCTAACATCATAGATTTGTTAGAGAGGGAAAACATGGCACCCAACTGGGGCTGAACAATTAATCACATCACCTACCACAATTTTCAAATTGCAGGAGGTGCAACACTTGCCAAAGGCAAAATGTATGTCAAAACACCTTTGCCTGGTACAGATCCCTGCAAAAAGCTCACCACAATCATTTTTTCTCAATGCAAATGAGACAGTGATGCAAAATATGACACCGCAAATCACACTGCAACTGCAACGTCATTCAAAATAATCCCAACTAGATTTAAAATTGTTCAGCCCACACCAGGTTAGTCTACTTGCTGGGTATTTTAGTACAGACAAAATTTGCTGAGTGTCAAGAGCAGCAAAAGTAGAAGAAAGGTGAAATGAAAGAATCAGTTACGATAAATGCTTGACATGTCTCTCAGTTTCGACTTTTTGAATTTCTCCCCCATAGCTGGACAAAAAGAAATTGTGGTCTGATCAGATTTCTTAGAAATGGATATAATGTGATTGTAAAATTGATCTAATTTTCAACAGCTGGCATCCTATCAGCATCCAGCCTGCTTGCTGTAATTTCCCCTGCTTTGCATGTCTTGCTGTGTGACCATGAATAGCAGAGGAAAGGAGACAGTAACAAGCCTTTGTCCACAGGCACACCAAACACACACAAAGACATCCCACTAGGAAAGGTCCCGGACATATCTGCTCACATACCTCCATTATTGCTCTGTGAAACATGAATGATTTGATTATTTGATGACAGCTTATTTCTTAAATCTGTTTCGGCACCATATGTGTCTAATATGCGGCTCGCCCGCCATATGAATGCCTCGCCCTGGGCTCTGTGCAAGGCCAGAGCAGTTTTCAAACCTGGAGGGAGGATTGGCTTGTGAGCTCAGACAGGCATACCACGCTGCGCAAAAGCGCAGCGGACTGGATTCAAGTGCATGGTCAAGGAAACATCTTCCTATTGCTGTGCATCCCATGCTCTTTCCTCTCCCTCCCTCTTTCTCTCTCTCTTTTGTTTTATTATGAATTAATAATGCTGCTTAAGGCTATAAGTGCTGTTTTTGAATATCTTGGCCTCAGCAAACCAACCAAATCAAGCAGAACAAAGCTATGGGAAGCCTCTTTCATTATTTCCATTGCCTTCCTGAGGAAGTATTCTTGTTATCATAATTGGTTCCCCAGTCGTTTCCCTCGCAGAAATTTTAAAACACGAGAACGCTTCACGATTCAAACTAACTTTAACCAGCTTTGCAACCTGTGTCTCGTCACTCTAATTGGCTCTTCAGTTGATCTGACTGGATGACAGTGATGCCCTGATGATGAACCGTCGTCCATGCTCTGTACAAACTGTTAGCACAGACTCCATTAATTGAATTATTCCTGCTTCTTACAGAAATGAATAATTGCTGCAGTCCTGATGTCCTGATGCAGTTTTACAGAAAATGCATTTGTTTTTGGTAATGAAAAATGATAACTTTTATTTTTTTCCCCATGACAAAATGTATTATTATTATGTTTTAGTGCATTTTTAGTGAAACTATTTATATTAACTTAGATTTACATCCCTGCAAGAAAATTCTATTACACTTTATAATAACCTTAATAAATTTATTAAAATCATTACTAAGTGGTAAATTGAACTTGGTAAATTGCTGCTTTAGTTAATAGTTATATTTCTGTTCACAAACATTCAAATAACATGTATGTATGCCTTATAAACCATTTATTAAGCAGTTTTTAAAGCTTTTATAAACATCAGTTGCAACGTCATAATGGCCATCCAAATGATGTTTATAGATGTGCTAATAGCAATAGTGATAAATATGCAACAGTTAGGTAGACTTTCAAAATAAAGGCACTAAAACTACTGGGTTAAAATAAGTACTTAATTTAATTTACACATGTTCACATACGTAATGTATCTAACTTAATGTAACACAACAAAATGTAACGCAACAAAACATAAAGTAACATAGCTTAATGTAAAGTACGCAAGGTATTATAATTAATGGTTGCAACTTAATTATAGCCATCCAAATAATGTTTGTTGACAGTTTACAAATGAATTATTAACCACTAACATAACAGAGTATTGCAAATATCTGGTCATTTCTCTATGTAATGATTTCTTGAAAGTTTACAAACCCTTTGGTAATGATGAACAAATACTTACAAGAGTATATAAAATATTATGTGTGCAACAATTAACAGTTTGCAATTGTGATAATCTGTTATCAGTGATGATACAACATTTTTCATATATTACACAGATCAATAATAAAGTAACATAAATGCATAGCATCACTAATAATTAGAAAAACATAATTTATTGTATATATGTATGATGGTTATTATAAAGTGTTATTGAAAATTCTTTTTTCAATGAAGAGCCATTGTATCAAATATGAAATATCAGAAAAATAAACAAATAAAAGATTTTTACACAATGATACACTGTACTGTCATTGTGGCCTAATTTTTAAAAAAATAAATATTTGTCAGATTTTTACACATGTGCACCACATAGCAACAGTTTTGAAAATTACACTTTTCCACAAAAACCTTCAAAATAAGAGAACTCAAAATTGCATTTGTTTTGTTTTTACTTAACTTGTGGTTGTTTCATCATTTCATCATTAAAGATGACCTTATATCATTATCATTCATGTACTGTCACACATCAAAAAGTCAAATGATATTTGTCTAATGTGATTCATGCATTAATAAATAGTGTTTTTGTCAACACTCAAGTGTTGTTGTAGTCTGTGTTTTGCCTCTGGGGGTTTCAGAGTCGCGGCAGCTGGAGGTCACAAAGGTCAGGACACTGAGGTCTCCGAGAGTTTCTCACTCTAACGAGGGCCCCGTGAGGAACGTCCATCTCCGCGTCCCCCCTCTCATTCACACCTCATACAAAGAAGAACCTGACGTCTCACCGTTAGAAATCACTCAACTGCGGCGATATCAAGTGACTTGTCAAAAGAAATATCAAATTTAGTCAGCTGGAAACTGAAAGGATTGGCACCAAGTAATGCAAATGACCTCAGGAGCAGTCAGACTCATGTAAACACATTCACCCCTATTGAAGCGTGCCATACAGCGCAGGGCATTGTGGTATGAACAAATTGCCTTCAGAATTAAGAAATTGCAAGGCAAATTGGCTATTTTGATTATTTCTCTCAAAGAACTTTTCCAACAATTTACACTGGCCTTGCTAATTCTTCACTTCTGAATCAAATCAATCCACGAGCTATGAAGGAGGTCACTCCGTGGTCTTGGGATACAAGTATTCCTTTATCTAACTGCAAATAAAGCTCACCACTGCTTCAAGGTTTGTGCCACAACAACATTTTCCAGAGGAAAAAACTACAACAATGGGACATTCACTTTTTACCACTGGCGAAGATTTTAGCCGTCAACCTGGCAGCATTTCCCATGAATTTAGTTTGTAGGTGTCGCAAAGGTGAGAGGTGGCAGGAGTTGACCGCGAGGCTGCATAAACGTGTCTGTGTGTGTGCTGGTTTGTGACGGGGTTTGGGGGTCGTCGATGCTGGGATTCTTCTCGGCCATTTAGCCTTGCTTATGACCTCTCTGCCACGCCAAATCACCCTCCTCTCCAAATATTTAGACCTGAACTCCCAACCCCCGAGGTGACAGAACAGGCTCTTTAATTGATATACCGTGCATCCAAAAAAGCTTTGTATTCAGAGGAAGAAGGAAACTGGTGTAAATAGGAGAACAAAAGGCTACAGCACAGAAAGAAGGATTTATCTTCCTCCCTGAGCTGCTGGTGTCACACTGAATGTCCCTGCTCCCTCAGATCTCTGAAGATCTCTCTGAAGAGATAACGCTGGCTGTGCCCTAACAAGACGTACAGTTCTGGTTGACTTCATTCCTCTCAGGTCTTCTCATCAAGGCGGAAGAAGGAGACAGAATTTATTCATTTAAATGCGATGAGGAAACACAGCACTTCGTCTGTCTGCTCGTTCACTTGACATGTGAGAAATGAACGTGCAGGCGGAGAAAAACTCAAAATCACCAGCAGGAATTAATGCGCTGCCTTTTTGCGACACAAACTTTCAATTGTCTGCGACTGTTTAACGTTGCTTATTACTGTGGGGAAGTGAAGCATTTATCATCCCCTCAGTAACCTCTGAGCCATACGAAAGCTGTTATGTTTGGAACAGAGCACAGCACGAGTGCCACTATGTTCACACGGCAGGTTGTTTTACTCTGCCTCTGCAGCAGAAATACATAACACAAAGACTTCATGCTTCACTTCTTATAACTGCAATTTGTGATATATATACCATAATTTTACATAAAATTGCCATAATATGCCATCAGAGACTAAGAAAACATGCTAAATTCAAATGCTCACTTTTATGACAACAAGGCTACAGTTTATTGATTATTAATAATCTTTTAGAGGGAGCAGGTGTTTATAATTGTTAAATTGAACGGTATGTTAATGGAGTCCGGCAGGCAGTGAGGCAGGCAGTCACTGAACTCCAACTCCACAGTGTTTATTGTCAGAGCAGTAGATTTTTGTTTGCAGGATAATGTGCTTAACATTACAGTACATTGACAGACAGCTGACATTTATAAACAGCTCACCAACTTACAGTGTAGAACTCGCCGTTGCTTGATATTGTACAATGACGATTTTGCACTCGTCTTGCACTCCTGCAGTGTTCCTGCAGCCTGCCTGAGCTTCCTCCAGTCTTGGAAGGACGGGGCAAGGGGAAGCAACCACAAATCCCACATCACATAGGGATTCAACCCATTTAATATACTGTCTATTTGGACAGCAATTGCTACATATTGCTCCTCTAATGTAAATATACAAGTTTTATTATATATTATATGAGTTTTTGACTTGAAATGATGAGTTGAATCAATGTGCTGTACAGAGTTCAATCAACTAATTAAGTGACTAAAGAATGCATAAAAGCCAACTTCCCAGCATGCATTGTTTGAGAGGTGAAAGTCTCCTGAGATCTGTCTTTTTTATAGCCTATCCCTTTGGAGCCTATCCCAGCAGACATTGGGGGAGAGGCGAGGTACACCCTGGACAAGTCACCAGTTCATTGCAGGGCTAAACAAAACAAAACATATATGATGAAAACTAAAAATTTGTTTGTAATGTTTATCAGTGACTGAATGGTTGTTGGTTCAACTTAAAATCTTAAGCTTATTGAATATGTTTTCTCAAATACAACTGAATTAATATCAAGTTTATTTGTTTTGAATCATTACAAAACTACATCAACGTCTTTTTAAATTTAGTCAACCAAGAATTTTAAGGCAGCCTGAACACTTTTTTTTTTTAACTTAATAGAAATAGTCTACTTGTGCAGTTTGTATGAAATACTATAAGCTATAAACATGTGCCTTACCTGTGACACAATAATAACACAATAATACTTGTTTTGAGTGTGGGGCATGCAATATATTCAGTCACTTCAAAATGGACAATCCTGACAAGGTTGTTCTTTTTGTATGTATATAAAATTGCAAGGTTATTCCAGACACCAATAAGTGGTGTTGAGGCATCTGATGTTAGTTGATGTAAATAAGTGCAAAGACCAGTAGACCCCAATCAATTTCTGGGTCAAGCAACAACATTAGTAAACTCTTCACGAGGTACAAAAAAGCCAGACCTTAAGAATCTCTATTCATAAGGATCTCTATTCATGAGAATACATTTACAAGAATATATAGCCTAGCTGTGAGTGTTATGGCTTTTGTGACACCTGCACTTTGACAGAAACACACTTTTTTTCCTGAGATATTCATTGATGAGATGAAACTAAAATCTGTAAAAACATGTTCTGAAAGCCGTGTATATCACTTTGCTATGGATTCCAGAATGAATGATGTGTTTCCTTGAAAGTGTGTGAAAAGGTGTGGCTTTGAGGTATGTTTGCTCTTGTTCGATGGATGTGTCAGAGGCGCAGCCTCATGTACTGTATATGAACACCACCGTATTTAAAAAGGCAGTGCAGCATACTTGCATACAGTTTTTTTTTGTGTTATTGTGTGACTTTGGTGTTTTAAAAGGTTAGTTCACACATTAACACAAAGAAACTAACCAATGGAGGCAGCTGTAGAGCTGCTGGTGGAGCTTGCATCGTGCGTCTTTTTGTTTGTCTTTTAGTTAGCCTTTAATTAATAAAGTTTTTAAGCATAACTGTTGTGTGGGGTCTCATCCAGGTCTGTTTTCACTTAAAGATTTTGCTATGTTTTGTCAGGGCTAAATGTGGCCCAGTACTTCAGAGGATGAGTTCTAAATGGCTAAACAGCCCTTTAGCCATTTTTTAGCCTTTTTTTTTTTTTTACACATTACAATATAAACATTTATTCAGATGGAAACAGTGGTGCATTTCATTTTCAGACTTGTTTTAAACTAGGTGAAGAATGTTAAGTTGTATTTATCATGTAACCTTGATGTTTTGACACTTTCCGATTGTAACTCACCAAGTAAATATGATGATAAAAATGTCCGTGTTGTTAGTTAAATTAAGATGTTGGAGACTAAAAGGTCTGTTGTGAGATGGTAAGAATTCTGCCCCCCACACCACACAATGCTCCTATATCCATTTGCACCCCGAAGGCTAAAACAGGTCACAGTGTCAAAAAGCTCATTTGAGGATCACGGCCTGCTAGAATTTTCACACTTCCCCACGTGCTGGCTAATTGACCATAATTGCCAAATTAACTGGTCAGTGATTTCCTTTTAATTATTCATTTTGGGGGTTTTTTTTCTCCTCCCATTCCTCCATTTTCCAACATATTGTTAGATATAAAGACATGGCCTGTTTGGACTGTCATGTTCAATAAAGTGGGCAGGGATGGGACCCAATTAACATCATGAGCTGAACCCTCAAACAGAAAAGAAAAAATTGGAACCTAACGGGGACATTTCCTCGGGACATAATTGAATCTGATTACATCAGCTTTAATTTGAGCAATGTTGCCTGGAGGGTATGAGTTTGTCTTGAAGGTATGCACGTTAGAGTAAGAAAAAAAGTCTTAAATCACTAAACGTCATCTGATTTTAAATTACTCACCTGCAAATGTCGTGTGTCAGCAGGAAAGATGATTCTGAAACAAGTTTATTAGTTGCTTAATCTGACACCTTTTTCAAGCAGATGTTGTTTGAACTGGCTGTCTGTGAACTCTCCTGAGCAGAGAGACAATTTTTGATACAGCATCCCCCTTTATTGTATGAGGGTGGTAGCAGAAGTCTCACTGTGGAAATTTCAAAACCTGGGCAAATAAAATTTAAACTAAATACCCAACTTCATACCACCAATGGTAACTATACTTACCTAAGAACTGTGGATGGACAATATTGTATTTTTGCAGGTATTTTCCAACTCATCTTTTGGCCAATTGCAGATGCCAGGACTGATATATGTGCATACTTTTTTACTTAATAGCAGGGAACATCAGACCTCTCCTGTGGTGGAGTTAATGTATTATTATGCCCATTCTTATTGTGATGGTCCGCTGACAGATGCAGACATAAAATGTACACAATCACTGATCAAAATAAGAAAACTACTGCTGGCAGATTTTTTTCCCCTCTGCTGTGTGTGTTACCAATACCACTACCACCAATGATGCACCAACGTTATTGTCAAATATAAAAGGATACCTTGACCCACTGCCTATGGACATGTTATAAATTACAAAGGTATTGGTCTGAAGTGTTATATGAAATGGAGAAAATATTTGATAGAGATTTAGAAATGGATCCAATGTCTTTGATTTTAGGTCTCCCCAGCAGAAATATGACTAACGCAGCCAGATAGGGGCCCTTATGTTAATGGTTGGTGTAAAGTCATATATGAGTTGGTCCCTTTGGAATATCTTACATGTATTTTACATGCCAAAGTAGATCATTTCTACAAAATATGGCAGCCCTATCTGAACTATATTGGACCCGATTTCTCCTCCACTATCTTACAAGGAGTTTCCTGAACATGGACTCTTATATTCTGTGATTAACCTGCAACACAGACTATTTCCTGTAGCCTCCTATATGTTTGTTGATATGAGCTGTTTTTTGTTGTTTTGTTTGTTTGTTTGCTGGTTTTCTGGTTGTTTCTAATATTCCTTATATGTTTATTCGCTGTTATTTCTTTAAAATGGAAAATAAGAAAATCCAATAAATATATTGTGGAAATATATATATATATATATTTGGGATGGTTGACGCTTATCCCATAAATTTCTATCATATGGCAACCGCACTGACAAAGACATATTTCATGGGCATAGTGGTCCACCTGACTTTTTTTTAAAAAATCATCTGACATCATAAAAACCTGGAACTTTTGTACTTGCCTATTTCCATTTATACAGGCAACTTCATACTTGTATTTCACTATAGCTCAGAGGGAAATATTGTACTTTTTGCTCTGTAAAATTCTACTTAAACATTAAGGCATCTGCAGTAATAATTACTTTATATATGATAGTAATAATTATATGATATGATATAAAATATAATAAACCCTACACCTTTTTCAGAACTTTCATTTTTGCTTTACTTACTTTTGCCTATGCACCATTACATTAACAATATTTTTACATGATGGTTTTGCTACTCTTACTAAAGAAAAGGATCACAATACTTCTCCCACACTGGACAAACTGAGGACCTGGTCATTGTGCATGTTCATGAAATGCTTCACCTAAAAACTTGCACATGCATTAACTACACATGCTACAATACCTTTCTCTTAATTGTTCCATTCAATGATCAGTCCACAAGACCGAGGTTTGTATGAAAGCTTTTCAGCTGAAGAATCCTCTCCTCTCCTAACTCTCCCATCTCTCTCTCTGTCTGTCACTCTGATACTGTAATAGCTCTTCTCTTCCTTGGTAGTCTTCTGAGTATCTCTTCGCTGTGGACCTTCGGATCACATTACCCAAGGCTAGTCCCGAATCTTGAAATTGTAACCTTATGATCCTCCAGGCCAAACTTAATGGGACACCAGAGTCCCAACCCGCCCCAACCAGCCCAGTGGATTAGTGCTACTCTGATCCGATCACATCCAGGCCCATCACAGAGGCCCTTCAGACCAACTAACTGCAAATCTGAGGTGACGCCTCTGGAACCAAGACCTGCCTGAGTTTACCCATAGCCTCGGGTCATGTGGCCTCGCTGACCAGACTCGGTGCCCTCAGGGAACTGAAACAGCAGCAGAGCGCGAGAGAGAGGCTGACCGACCCAGAAAGACCAGCATGGTCAGACACATGATGACCCCTCCCTGTTTTCTGTGTTTTCTCTGGACTAAGGAACATCTGGGGGGCATCGCCGCAAGCAGCAGGAGGCGTGCCTTTGGCTGAAGTGGAGCTGGTCAGTTTAGGAAGGGGAAGAAATAACAGACAGACAAAATTAGGCAGACATGGATAGTGCTGTGTCGATATACGTTACCCATCCAGGTAACACACATCACCAAGCTACTTAGTGGCTATCTGGGTTAGTGGGTTAGGGTTGGGGTTACTCTGGTATTGATTTGTGCTATGGTAGCATTTTTTGACAAGGCAGCATAAATCGTTACAAGAATAGATCAAGAGAGAGAGAATGAGAGATAGAGTTTTTGGTTGTGTTTCAGTTTAGGGGATCTCAAATGCAACTTTTCTACACATATGGAAGCCTCTGCTCTTTCAGCAAAGTCAGACGGATGTATTGAAGAAACACTCCTGTTTGGCTAACCTGGTTACCATTCTGACGCCTGACCTAGTTGCTATTCTGACGTCACGTCTGGCACTCTTCCATAGCAGTTTACCATGGTAATGTGGCACCTTATCCCAGGGCTAAGGATAGCCCTGGGCTAAGAATATACAGTATGAGAAGCCCTAGGCTAAAGAGTTCTTGGCCTGGAGCTAACAGCCCTCTTAGCCTGGGGCTAAGTGCCATGTGAAAAGCCCTTTAGATATATAGCTATGGAGTGTTTTAAGTAGACCAGATGACATTCAGCAGATGATAGAAGGCTCATTACAACCATAAAGACTTGAGACTTGACTTGAACTGACAAAAACAAAAACTGACTTGTAAGCATTTCGGGCACATGTTGCATCTGAAATCACGTACTATGCACATCACCAGTCAACATACTTCTGTGTGAGTAAACAGTAGTATGTGTCTTTTCGGACGCACGTTCACTTCCTGAGAGTTTCCTCACTGGCTGGAGACACGTAACCATGGTAATCAATGCCAACAATGACTTAATTAAAAAAATATATTACACTTAGCAAAGTGAAACCTTACAAACATTTAAACTTAACTGTTACCGACATTACACCAGACCTGCCTTGGTCACTGTCACACCATTATCTGTTATGTTGTTGTTATCATTACTACTGGATTGCATTGTGAGATATTTATGGTTGTGTAGTGTCCAGCAGTGCTTGCCTACTATATTATTACCCTTAGAAATAGCATGCATTTTGTGCACTATTGGTTTCATTCTAAGGTTTGAGCATACTAAGAAATATTATTTTAGTAAAGAGCATGTTAGTATGGAATTTTCAATGCAGCCAGTGAAAAGCAGACTTCTCAATTATGGATGGTGACAGCTGATTTTGCTGCTAGGTGGAAAAGAAGGTTGTGTCTTCACTTCACACTTTGCTTAATGCAACTTGAAAGCACTTCCTCATTAGACAGGTAATCTTGCAAACTCCATAACACAGACTTTCTTTTATAAATATGTAGTTTTGGGGTGCCCCTGTAGCTCAACTGATACAGCGTGTGCCCCATGCACTGAGGCTATGAATCATCTGCAGCAGCCGCTGGCTCGACTCCCGCCTGTGGCCCTTTACTGCACCTCATCCCTCTCTTCCTGTCTGCTCTTCAGCTGTCCTGTCCAATAAAGGCAAAAGTCCCAAAAAATAACCTTTGAAGATAAATATGTAGTCTCCAAGCCCATCCTGCAAAGCCTTGATTACAGTGGAGTTAGTTTAGAAGCTTCTCCAGAGCCACAGAAGACATTAAGCAACTGTTTTCACTGGCTGAGTAGCTCTCACAGGGACAAGTAAACTGATCACAGGTCAAGCGCTACTTTAATAAGAACATATAACCAGTTTCAAGTTTAAAATGCATTGTGTGCGGTACAATTAACAATTATTATCATGGCCGATTAAATAGTCATTCTTAATCAATTGATTAATAGTTGTTTGGTAGGCAAAATGTCAGAAAATGTCAAAAAATTGTCAATCTGTGTTTCCCCAACGCCTAAGTTGACGTCCTGTAATGTCTTGTTTTGCTCACAACCCGAATATATTCAGTTTGCTGTCATAAAAGGTTAAAGACCCACAATTATTTACATTTAAGAAGATGGAATCAGAGAATTTGGACTTTAAAAATTACTCCCCAGGGGTCAATTTTAGGCCCAACTCTTTTTAATCTCTATATGCTTCCCCTGGGGAATGTCATCAGGAGGCACGGCATCAGTTTTCACAGCTATGATACGCAGCTGTACATCGCTGTGTCTCCTGATGACACAGGGCCAATTGATGCCCTTTTTAACTGTATTTTAGACATTAAGTCATGGATGG
>JAJHUR010097644.1:0-10703 GCA_027495735.1 Lutjanus campechanus
TTTTTTTTAACTTAATGCTCCGTCTCCTGCCAGACAGAGCAGATCCTCTTTTCTTAGATCCTGACTAGCTGATCTCCTTCTCTCCAGCTCTGTCTCCTCTGCTCCAGATCCAGATCATGACTGGAAGCTTCGCTAATAAGAAGTCAGGCCGCCGAGCTCCGAGGCACAACCGTCACATGCAGCTATTTCTCAAATGTCAGTTTATTTTCAGCGCTTTTTTCTCGTTTCATGTTTGTCTGATAGTATCATACTATCAATATTATTAGTGAGCTTATTTCACTGTTGCAGCCAGGCAGAAAAATGTTGCTCTATCGGTTATAAGATCAGTGCTGGAATAGCTTTTTTTGGGGGGGAACAAAATGTGTTTACGCTGCGCTGTGATCTAATGGCCTCAGCTGAATGAATCTCAAAATGAAAGAACCGGCCATCTCGTTTGAATAAACTGGTAAACATGTTGCATTCTGCGCAGGCTTTGGCTGAAAACTGATCGAGCTACTGTTATGTCATCCTTCCACTCCCACGGGGAGTAAGAAGGACTGGATTTGGCTAATGTCCTGCCATTATCAGCATCGCATACAGAACAGTAATGCGAATGGTGTCATTACTGACACTGCACTTTCTGCATGGTTGGAGGTTTTGCCCATTTTCCTGTACATGGTTTTCTACTGCTCTGATGATTTGAGATCTTAATGCATTTTTTTTATTCCAGTCGTTTATATTTTTAGAATAAATGTTGCACAAATATTAAGAGCCATAGATAAGATAAAGGGTGGAAAGGTGGAAGAAGCGTTCAGGCAAGCAGTGAAAAGCTTTTTTTTTTTCCATTGTCCTAGCAGGGGAGATCTCTGTCACCCTCACCAACAATGCAACAGTCATGCCAACGGATGTTCCAGATGACTAATTTCCCTGTCAGTTAAATGCAAAATTTAATTTAGACTCACCTAACAGTAAATAAACACTCAGAATGCAGTTCAAATTTAGCACAGTTTATTAATTGATGATGTTAAACACTGTCTGAAAAATACTGTGTGTATTAAAAGCCATTTGAAGCTGTTAATCACAGTCTACAATCGCCAAATCGTATCTCAAATGCTGCTAAAATGTGTGTCAGTGCACTGCGCGATACAAACATTACACATTAACCTACAAAACTCACTAAGTGCTTCACCTTTTTAGACCGAGGAGGATCAAAGTGTCTGTGGGTAAACAACCTGGAGCTGATGTTAGCTGCCAGCCTGCTACAAAGTGTGGCTAACGTTAGCAGTGCTAGCAGCAGCAGCTGCTCTGCTTGCAGGTTAATGTCCGTGTCTGTGTTTAATGTGGTCACACATTGATCCAGTCGAGTGATCATATAGCAGATTATTCTGTCACAGTCTACATTTAATGCTATTTCCATTTTCTAAATTAAAACCCTGCCAAACCGGTTTCACAAGCTGTCATCTGTCTGACTTTGCTGATAAAAATATTTGGAGTTGCCTGGGCCATCGAGGCGTACCTGCTTACGGCAAGAGGGGCTGCCATCTGATGGGGCTGCAGCTCTGACTAGTGGTGGTCAGCTGCATCTTAGAAGAAACAGTTATGTGGCATTGTGCATTAATAAAATATTAACAAATAGTTTAACCGACTAGTATTTCTGGTGCCAACTAGTGAGGGTGGTGACATTTCAAAATGATTTTAGTTTAAATTTAAATTTTAATTGTCAGAAAGTTTCATTTGGCATCAAATTAGCATGTGAAATGACCAGATGGTTGGTATCTTCTTCAGGACAACATTCTAAGTGTGGCACAGTTCCTAATCTTCTAATCATCCAGCCTCAGTCATCAGTAGATGGTGATGTGTTTCACATTTTACGACAAGGCTCTTTTTGCCAGTTATGAATATTTGCAGCTGGTAGTAAGCAGTAACTGAATCTTGCCAAATAGTGAGCCTACATTGTTGTTTGAAAACTGTGTTTTATAATTGTTTAGTAAGGACTTATAAAGTGTTTACCAGCTGAATAATAACATTTCAAAGCATGTAGACATCATTTATACTGGCAGTCTTATTGTAAATTGGTGCCAAAGACTGTGTTTTAGAAATCAGTGATCTTCAGGTGTATTACACTCATGCAAAAATGGAACTGGATCAAAGGATTATTTGGATTTGCTGGTTGAGACAAAGAGACGTGTGTCTTTTTTTTTTTTTTTGCTTTTCACAGCCCACAACTTAATTGTTTAGTTCACACCCCAAGTGTCCAAAAACAATGAACGCAAGTTTAAAATGCTAATGTTTATATGGTATTAAGGCCGACATCCACTACATTAAAAGTTTTGTGTTGTTACTGAGTGTAAATAAATGCACCAAATTGATAATCCATAACGGACTGGAATGACAGGAGGACCGAGTTTGCTGAAAAACAGCAGGTAATGGTGGCTGTAATGGTTGTAGTTGTTACTGGGATGGGGTGAAGAATTACCCACAGACATGCTCCAGACCGGTGCAGACAATTTTATAATCACCCTGCCTCCCCTACAGAAATAACACAGTCCAAATCAGGCTTTAGAGTATTTCTGAGTTGAGAAGATTTTAAAAGGGTAGTTTATTGTCATAGTAACAAAAAGTTAAATACATAAATATCAGACTATTTTCTCTGGAGCTGCTCGATATTGTTCAATGATGATATTCAAAAAGTGGCATAAATGTAATTTCTGGTCACTTAGGAGTAGTAAAGCAAGCTGAAAACACCTGGAAAGGAAAAGTCTGACTGCTATGGTGAACAAACATGTTATGTGTTATTTATGCATCCAGCAAACACAGAGCGACATTAGCGCTCATTTTGAGCCTGGTTTTTGGCTGCCTGGTGAATGTAAGTCCAATATTCACTTTCCTTTTTGCTTTAATTTGGTATCCGCCTTGGCTAAAGGCTTCACTATGTTCATTTTGTGGCATATAAAGGCATATATTTGCTACAGGATATTTGCTTAATTATTTTAATGTAGTGGTGTAGCACACTGTCTTGCGTCGCTCTGTACTGTATACGAGCTACTGATAGTCTTGACTTCTTTATGGTGTTTTATTGTGTAGATATAGTGTGCCCAAGGGCAATGTCACAAAGATTATGATTCTGATATCAACATTTGACAGTATTGCTCCATTTACGGTACCATGACAGCTGTCCTGAATGTGAATAAACCATAAAACTGAGCAGCCCATGCTTGAAATTACCCAGTACAAGCATCTGACAGATGCTGACATGCAGCTGGAAATTGGAAACTTAAAAGCTGCCGGTGCCAGCGATTCAGGTAGCAGCTATGGATGATTACAGATATCGTCTTTATTTCCATTTTAACTCTGCCAACAACTATTCAGTATGCAAATGTTGCCTTGGTAAGGTCACTCTAACGATAACTGTAGTGTGAGTGACAGCGGCGGGGATATTTACAGCCATTTACTGCAGCATGCATTCAGCTTAGAAGAGCATTCCAATAGGCTATGCTATTATTTAAGGTGTAGCGATAGATGAGAATGACTGCTGACAGTCATTTATCTTCTCCTGAGTGTAGGGATTACAGATAATGTGAATTGCTTGCCTTTCGAGAGTAATTACACACAGCATGTGAAATCGAAGGCAGTTGACTAAGATGTAACAGGCACTATCTAAAGCCCTTCACTTCACCTTGATAAACGCCTGCAAGCTGTCCGATATCACTCAGAGATTAGTTTTCCAGCTTCACCACCAAAGGCAGCGAACGTCCTTGTGCATCACAGCCAGTGTTGTTGTAAACTTTATCTCACCTGCCATAAGACCTGTCCTGATTCTGAGAATAGCTCTGTTAAAGGGGTAGTTCACATTTTCTGATGTGTGGTTGCATGTGGTTCCTATCCATCCTATCCCAAGCATCAGGAGTACTGGCGTAGGAAGCTAAGCAATGTAGTTCTGGACATGGTCAGCAGCAAAACGTTTTTTAGCCACCTTAAAAAAAATCACTTCAGAAAACTATCCCTTTAACTTTATGAACAGAGGAAGGTGTGGGTTTTTTGTGTGTGTCCTCTGCACATCACCTCCATCACACTGCCGGGAAATCCTCCCAGAAATATCTCCTATACCTTTGGTCTTCATGAATGCTTGATGAAGTTACCCTCTGACAGGAGGCCAGAGGAGAACTGGGGAATGGATTCAGGTTGAAATGTCAAATGAGATCATGCCGAATGTGTGATGTGTGAGGGCGAGGTTACAGCACAAGGACGGAGCTGAGAGAGAGGAAACACTGAATCACAGCAGTGATTGACAGTGAGACGTGTCTCTCGCTGAGACGCATTAAAGTAATGACAGGTTAACCTGAAAGATGAAAATGCATATAGCCATGAAGGAGCCTGCATGATGTCTACCTGATGAAGATGAACATACTATTAAATGTGTTCTTATAAATAGACCAAACTGATTTACACTTAATCTGGAATACTGAGTGTAACACATTCTCTAATTACTTATGGCGTGAATAATAATGGGTTAGCAATTTGATTTCACAGATATGATTCAGTTTATGTAATGGCACCAATAATAGTTGACAAGATGATGAAAATGTGTAATGTTATAATAGGATTTCTACGGACTATTCTAGTGTTTTGTGGTTTAATTGCTTTACTATTTTTCCCAGAAAACACTGCAGTTTTGCGGCAAGTGTGGTCACATTTAAAGGCTTTATCCCTTAGACTTCGGTCCTGGTTGAGTTGGCATCACCTGTGGTTAAATGTCCCACAGTTCTGCTGGAAATCACAGATGCATTAACAACTAAGGGCAGCAAACACATCTTGAGCTGCTGCTCACAAATACAAAAGAACAGTAGCTCATGTGTCTGTTTCTGTTAATACAGTGGGTAGCTATGGCTGAACCAAGCACACAAGCAATAAATCTCGAAAATGGTTGTTTGTAATAAAACAAAACTAACTAAATATAACCTAAAGCATCATATTTGAAACTCATTATAGAGGGTATGCAGTTATGTCACTTTCCCACCAGGGCACGTCCTCTCAGTCGTGCAACACAGCTGCCTTTAGGAAGAGAAACTGCAGAACTGGGAGTAAAAGAAGCAATTATCTGCAGAAATTAAAGAGATAGTTCACCCAAAACTGAAATTCAGTCATTATCTACTGAGGAGGACACCAACGCTCTGGTCGTATGTGCACAGGTCTTGTACTCATATGTGGAGGATGAGCAGTGAGGTGCGTGATTGTTGCACAGAATATAAATAAAAGATGCAAACTAATTCATTCAAGTAAGATTATTCAGTATAGTATATACCTTAAAAGGATATTCCACCACAACATGATCATCCACTCAATATGTACTCACCCCTATGCTGATGTAAGGATGGGTGAAGATCTTCAGTTCACAAAACAATCCTGGAGTTTCAGCAGAAAACAGGGCTGCAGCTAATGGCAGTGAATGGTGACCACGGATAAAATGTAAAAAAAAGAACACAAAACAAACACAAAATGTCTCCATCTTGCTCGTGTGGTGTAATCCAAGTGTCTGTGAGCCGCGACATTAAAATTTAACCACAAAAGACGCCATTTACACCATGTTTTTAGTCGAAATGTCAACTGTAGCATGTAGCAGTTAGCATGGCGTCGATCTCACAATATTTTCACACGTGCATCCATTAAGAGATATACGAAGTCTCGCGATACATCAGCGCTATGTTTACACGCTACCTGGGAAGCTACAGTTGACATTTTGGCTAAAAACATGGTGTAAATGGTGTCTTTTGTGGTTAAATTTTAATGTCGCGGCTCACGGACACTTGGATTACACCACACGAGCAGGATGGAGACATTTTATGTTTGTTTTGTGTTTTTTTTTTTTTTACATTTGGTCTCCATTCACTGCCATTAGCTGCAACCCTGTTTTCTGATGAAACTCCAGGATTGTTTTGTGAACTGAAGATCTTCACCCATCCTCACATTGGCATAGGGGTGAGTACATATTGAGTGGACTATCATTCAGCGGTGGAATATCGCTTTAAGGGATGATTTTTTTCACAGAAATCCATCATAAGACTCTGTTTGCCAAAGTGCAAATCAAGCTGCTTGAAGCTATCATTTGTTCCAGCCTCCATCAAGCTGCTGAACTCTAATGCTCAACCTTAACTTAGTGCGGTAGAGCAACGTGCAATAAATACACAAGCACTTCAGCACTTAACACATTTCTGCATTTGAATTCCTGACATTATGTCGTCAATGTGAAATGCATAGTCAGTCAGTCATAGACAGTCTCTATCATGCTGTTAAATGTCAAGCAACTGTCTACTTTTGTGTCAAATGTTTATGTGTCTGTGATATTTCTATCGTATTTTATGTGAAGCAACAGACTATAGCACTGTGCCCAAGACAAATTTCCCTTTGGGGGACAATAAACTTTACTGTAAGTCTAACATACGTGACACAAAATGGCAACCACACATCCATGTTTCAGTGCCTGAATTCCAATTGTGTTTATGAATCACACAGCGGCTCTTTCTCAGACGTGGCAGAGACAGGCAGGTTGCAGGAGCGCAGGATGAGCACAACATCTTAACAAATGAGGACGAGCCCTCCACTGTAAGTTTTAAACTTTCAGTTGTCTGTCAATGTTAAGTTAAGCCCGACAACAAAAACCCCACTGCTCTGAAAATACACACTCTGGATGATGAGTTCAGTGACTGCTTGTCTCACTGCCTGCCAAACTCCGTTAACATTTTGCTTAATTTACTTGTTATAAATATTTACGCCTTCTACAAGATTATTGATGATTTTTTACAACTCATAAAGAGACACTTACTCATTCGCCGAAAACTCAGCATTATTTTGCACTCTAATTAATGTGAAACAGACATACAAAACAGTTATTCCAGTCCGGAATGAAAATTTCAAAGGGGGAGTCACGTAACGTTGCATAGTCCTGTGTTTATTTGAGTCACCTCCTATGCAGACTTTCTTTCTCTTTATACAACGTCACCTGATGTGGATTTGTTTACAGTGAAGTAATTTGAAAGCCTGGTGTGTCCCGTACAGACGCTCAAGGGTCCCTTCTTTGGTATGAGACATTGAGGGGCATGACAAAGCGCCGGCATCTGAGGTATCAGGTACAGGATACCACTGTACCTGATAAAGAGTGAAGAGGCTGTTTTGAAAAAGAAGCGATCTCAAGTACTGCAGGTCCTTGGGAAACACTTTAGTGGATTTTGTGGCACCTAGTGGTGACCTAACAGATTGCAAACACCTAGTCTCACGCAACTCCCACAAAACATGAAAGGCTGTAGCAAGAAGTCAAATGTTTAGTTTCTCCATTCTCTTGTCAAAACATGGCAGTGCAAAATGGCAGCCTCCGTGGAAGAGGACCAGGAGATATAAGCTAACAAACACACAATTCTTTTTTCTCAGTTGATTATATACTGATGAAAACATACTTTATATTATATTCCATTTCTGTCATATTCTGCCAACAGATCCCTGTAAATGTTACACACTGGACCTTTACCAAAAAATGGTAAAATATCAGTTTAAGTTCACCCAGTCCACTGAAATGTTGCCTTTTTGAATTTCATATGCTTTTTGGCCTTGGTCCCTTCACTGCGAGGTTTTCTTCAGACAGTTTTGACCTTTGAGTCTCTATTCTGTAGGTCAGATTTGATGTCAAAAACCTCCAGTCTGGACGGTCACTTAATTCTCACAGTTTAAGAGTCATTGTACATAATGTCTCCACTCCATTACTAAGCCTCTCTATAAAATTAAATCACCACAAAGTCTCAGTCGGTGAATAAATCAGTGACGAGTGTTAGTCGCAGCTGTGGAGGCCTGAAATGACAACACAGTGGAGGGAATAAGTGAGGCACTTAATGAGCACTTCAGCAATGAATTTAACCTGTTCAGCAGCCGCCAACAGAAAACCGTAGTTCGTCTGTGCACAAGGGCAGATCTGCAGGGGGTCGGGAAGAGTTACCTCATGTAATATATTCTCTCTGTTCATAGAAATTCCACTACAGTAACCAGAGATGTTAACAAGCACTTTTTTGCAAGTCTCTTATGGTTGTAATTGGCATTCTATGCTGCACGCCAATTATATCTAAGGGATTCAACACATGTACTGCATTATCATCCCTCTAACATCTATTAGCATACAGTATCAATGATGATTAGTTTTATGCTATATATCTTTTTTTCTAAATATAGAGAAGGCATGCAGTAATAATTATAACTTATTTTTCTGAGTCTCCAGTTAATGACAGACTCTTTGGAGGGTCTACAGGACAGCAGGTGTTGCATGCTGCACATAGTGTAATGCCCCCTTTGACAAATTGTGATTTTGCATATAAAATATATATTATATAAATTAGATTGACTGATTGATAATCTACTGTAAATTCACACATCTCTCTGCTCTCTCAAACCCTGTGTAATGGTAACCTAATAAGCCTGTAACCTAAGGGGTTTAAGAACAAACTTGCAACCTGCCTGTAGCCGACATAAGTTAACATTGTCTTTCTGTTAGCCGCTAATGTTAGCCAGCAGGTGGTGGCAGCAGAACGTGGATGATTAAGTTACCCGACCATTTTAAGAGTCTTGATAAAGCCAGGACTCCATGAGAACATGTGGAAGACAAACAAGCACGTCAAGTTAACATCCCAAGGGTACAAAGCAAGTTAAGCTATCTTTAGATGTGATGCTGACCTAAACATGTTTGCCAACCGTCCATAGGCACTAGCATTAACTTACATTTAACTTACAAAGGGACTCAATTATCCATCTGCATTATCAGGTGCCAAATAAAGTTTGATGTGAGTCGATCCAGCATCCTTTATTATTCCCACCAGGTGTATGCGTGGAGGGGATCATGTAATCGCTTCCATGTATGCATGTACGTGAGTGCATGCGTGCGTGATGCATGGAACGACAGCTTCTCCGCAGTTAAGTGAAGACAGCATGTTTCTTACTGGAAATTTTTCACCGTAATCACACATGTAAAGTGAGAACTTCCATTTTGCCCAAAAATACAGTTAAGACCTTTTATTAAATTCCTTCAAAATCTTCACTACAAACATTATATGAGTGTGGACTGACATGGATGTAAACTGTCACTGGTTAGTGGAGACAAACAGCTGTGAGACAGTAATTCTATTTTTGACTGCTCTGTTTTATACAACCCTTGACTGCTGACTTCTTACTCTTCTTAACTGGCCACTAGGGGGCGCCAAGTGATGAACAACCGCTTCAGTTTAAAATCTCGGGACAGTGTATGCAGGGGTCATGTTAATGTTGACGGAACTTCACAAATCTCCACCGGTTGCATCTGGCAGTTGTGGCAGCATTGCAGTAGGTGCTTCACCATCTGTTGCCTGGCAGGGATCTGCACTCTACAGAGTGACCTCTTCTAGTTTTGATACTGCAGGAATCGCCTCAGAGATTTGGAGATTTTCTGTTAGCATTTACCTGTAAAAAATATATTTTCATGTGGGGACCCCCACCCACCTCCCTCCCATGTCACCCTGCCACGACCTGTTTCCACTTCATGTAGGACTTTTCTTGATATGCCACTTGCCCTCAGGTGTAAATGAAATGCGACTGAACGCATTTGAAGCTGAAACACTACATTAAGTACTTTAATAATTACATGAATTAAATCCTTTTGTAGCACACATTCCTCAACAAAAGACTAAAAGACAATGAGTCATTTCATGGTCCAGAGCAAGTGAAATACAATTTCTTGTTTGAGAGATATAATTAAACAGAAACCCTTGCTGGTTAAAAACAAGATGTAAATACGGGCAGAATAGATGAATAGCAGGACTGAACTGAAAAACAACTATTAATGTTCCGTTAATCTCATTATCAGAAGGAGACACCTTCACCTGATATGAATTGCTAATGTGAAGCCAGCAGTGCTGCTGATTTTTCTGCAGATAAGCAGCAGCAGCGTGTAATTTGTTTGGTGATGTGATTATGTTTATCCCGCTCTAATGCAAAATGATTCAGTTACTGTTTGATATGGGACTGTGCCCGGTGCACTGACTGATCCCAGGAATGAAAAATGGAATCATCTCCCTGGTAAATAAAGCCGCAAGAGTCCATTCATTAGTGTTTATACTCTGGTGTGTGCTGGTGTCTCTGCGGTGCATCGGAGAGCCGTTAAGACTCGTGAATCATGCTGTGTTTTACTGCACCGCCTGAGAAATATGATTACAGGTCCCAAATGGCCCCTCGTGGCCACTCAAGTTTCACTGTGCCCCCATTGTGGGTAGATGGGCTCGGAGAGAGGAAAAGGGCTCATTTGGAGAAGGGCTTTTTCATGCTGCATGCTAATGTATCCAACTTACAAATGACAAAATGAGCCAGAGGATTGTACCAACAGGTGTAAAAAGCATCCGTTGATTAAAAATTCACCCAATTACAGAACAAACATTACTTTAGTGAGACTAAGAAGCACCATCTGGTTCATGAAATACCACCTGCATTAGCAGTTGGCCTCTTGAAACATCTCAGTGGAGCTTATGGCTGATGAAAATCACAATATTTAGAACATGCTGTGATGAGAACAGATCACATTAGCTCAAATATTGTTGTTAATCATCCGCCAAACGCCTGGAATGTAAATGTAATCAGTATAGATGGCTTAAAGCACTGGTGGATTCAGATGGGGGACAGGGGGGCGATTGCTTCCCTTGGTGCCCCAGTGTTTGAAAGCCTGT
>JAJHUR010097646.1:0-10272 GCA_027495735.1 Lutjanus campechanus
GCCCGGGCTGCAGGACTCAGAGAAGGAGGGCAACCTTTGTGCCCAGAGCTGTTTTGTTTTATAGTTTTTAAAGCATGAACAACAGCATACAGTTTTTTTTATTTAAAAATGAAACTGAAGTTAAATTCAACTCTGTAACAGTACCATTAACAGAGTAAGTGTTTGCACTTAAAAAATCCAAGCTTCCAATAAAGAATGAATGTAACACACTTATACATTTTTGACCATGAACTTACGATGTTATCTTTTGATTTTGATTTGATTTTTTGCATTCTGGTGCATTTTTCAATGACAGTGCCAAATAATTCAATGCGAAAATCTAAAGTCACAGTCCTGGCTCCATTAAAATCTGTCCTGTTGACACAAAAATAAAGCCTAATTGCAGTTTCATGCACTTATAAAATGCTAGATTATTTAAGTCACAGAAATAAATGATACATATGTAATCATAGGATCATAAATATGCCATCTGAAAATGTCAATCATGCAGATCAACTGGCACGAGTATGTAGTGAAATAGAAACTGGAGAACAGCCCGTTTCACATGAAAGCAACCATGTGATGATGACTCACCGATGAGCTCAGCTATGGCACTGAAGGGCCAGGTGTGGCTGGTGGAGTTAGAGTGAAGATACTTGGGGCAAAGCTGCAAGTGGAGCACATTAACAATGACACAGTGGATACAACATTTTTTTACACATACATGCATACATCATCTACTCAAATTCACTCAAAATCCATGATTCGATTACACTTTTGCACTTTTGATTTTAAAATCAAAAAGTATAAACTGCAAGTCTATAAATCTTGAAGAAGCTCAATTTGTTGGTTATGTTTTTCTGGTGTTGCTCTTTCAAACAAAAAACAAACAAACAAACATTGCATTTTATAGCCCTAATCAATGTTACAATTAATGCATTATGCACAAAGTCTTCTTGCTTTTATCTGACATTTCAGAGCGAGGAGAGACAGGAAGTGTGGGCTGAGAAGAGAAAGGAGAGTGGTATGACACGCGACAAAAGCTCCCCAGTTAGAAGACACCCACACCAAAATTCAAATTACCCCGTGTCTTATGTGGTCAGGACAGAGAAGAAGTGAAACTAATTTTGTTTTCATATACGTGGCAAGAGCAGTGAGGTGTTGACAGTTATGTGATAAGAGGCTGACATTTTTTGTCCCACAGTGTAATGAACAATGGAAATAGAGGAAACAAACATGAGAAGTCTCAAATCTTTGGGAAAACTTTTAGCTTTCTTTGTATTAAAATGACTGACTGAATGAATTGAAATCAGCAGCTTGTGTTTCAAAAAAAGCAGTTTGACTGATGTTAAGAACATTTATCTCTTAAATGCAAACTGCATAAATAGTAGGGTAAATTCAGCCAGCCATAGAGTTTTTGTAATGAAGTGATTGCATTCTTGTAATCAATTAAGTGAGGGATAATGTACAGTGAGCGGGTGACTATGGCCAAATAAACCTCTACAGGGTGATGCAGTAGTCTTGAATTACCCTGAAAGGGTTTATTTTTCCATTATGACCTGCTCACTGTAACTTATCCCACTTATTACATGATTACTTACAAAAACAATGAATAATCTGATGCCTAAATATTAATGTAAAAAGGATTTTATTGCTCCTCCAGAGTCTACGATCAGAACTGCATCCATAGCAACAGTCTGTTCTTCATAACAACGGTCTGTGATACATAGCAACAGTCTGCTTTACTGAAATAATACACTTTTGAATGCTGTAACTGACCAATCAGAATCAACCAATCATTTCCTAATTCTGGAAGGCATCTTCTTTGTCTATGTGAAGAAATGAAACGTGTATATATTTTTTTTTACAAAGCATGGCTCACCATGTTGTTGTAATTGACACAACAGTAACATTTTTGATAATTTGGGGCAGCATGTTTGGTCATTTTGGACACAAAGTTTTATTAGAGTAAGCCCTGGTTTTCAACCCTAATGAATATTTTAAACTGATTTGTTTTTCTTAACCTTAAACACACAGTATGTCTAAAGTTTATTAACATTATGCAACAGCCTATTATGTGTTATGACAGTTTCATTCTGCCCTCACTCCACTTTCTGTATTCCTTATTCCCTACAGGATCTCCCTGTTTTTCCAGTCTCCCTTTCTCTCTCTCACGCGATGTGGCTCCCTGTTTCCTGAATGTGAATCTACACTGCAGTTAAGTTCTAAATTCATCCTGGGTAGGGGTTAAATCATGGATTAAGTGTTAAAAGTGATATGGGGCCAGTTTCACAGACAGCTCACATGCTGTTGGTCTAATGGTGCTCACAAAAACCCAGAATGGAGTAGGGGTTAAAAGAATTCATCAAAAAAGCTTCAGTTAGGATGAAAAAACAAATTACCTGAAAATATCCAGTTACTGAAAGACAAAAACAGACTCATCTGGCCTGTGTAATGCATGTTGGTCTTATTTAGATAAAGGCTGCCTAAAGAGATCCCTGCAGGCCATACAGTTCGACTTAGCCCACCAGATGTTTCTAGCTAAAAATCTTTTTAATTAACCTGCAGCTCTTTGCTTCAAGTCATCTCCTGACTCTCTCTTACCTTTCCTGTCTATCTTCACCTGACCTAGAACTAGTACCATTTTGCATCTTAATAGTACAATACAGCACAACAAGTTTTTGCTTTTTGCCCATGGCTCACAATCAGGTTTCAGTTTTGGCCCTGCAAGGGAAAAAGTCTGGCCACATCTGATTTGGATATTCTTTGAATATAGTCCCTGCTCCCTTGCAAACAGCACTACTGTAAGTAGAAGTTAAAACTGCCTCTGTTTAGAATAAATTTAAATTACAATTTAGTCCTAGAGTAGCTCTAATCCTACCTCTTGTAATTGGCTTAGTTTAACCCAGTTCATACTCAATCTATAACTGTTTAAGGTAAATCAGTGCACGTCACTTTGAAACAGCTTAAACAGGCATTTTAGTCCAGGACTAGGCTCAAGCCTCGTCTGTGAAACAAGCCCAAAGAGGTCTATTTGCAAAACCTATATTAAGAGGCACCAACATTGCTGCTAGATTACACTAAATTCCTTATTAGACCAGTGCTTGCACACTAAACAACATTTGGATTAAGCCTTACTGGTCACCATTGTCAAGAGAAAATTATTAGGTTTAAAAAGCCAGTGTGCGGGTTTTAGGAGCATTTAGCAGTGAGGTCGCAGATTGGAAACACGTCGCTTCATCCTCCCTGACTGCTGAAATTTAAGTAAGTATTTACTCACCCTGATGCCGACTGAAGGTCAGGTTTAGTTTTTTAGTCAACAAAACACTGTTGGGAGTTTTACAGGAAAACAGTGTTGCAGAATCTCCCAAACAGTGTAAGTGAATGGTGACCAGTTTTTTAAACAGAAAAAACAACCACTGTTACTGCTCGTCTGGTGTAATCCAAGTCTCCTAAAGCCCTGACATGCCATTCACTTGTGTTCACACACCGTCACACCACACACACATGAACATCGCTTCAAGCTAGGGATCTACAGTGAAGATTGGCTAAAGACATGGTGTAAATGACATGTTTCAAGTCAACTTGGCATGTCAGGGCTTTGCACCAGTTGAGCAGTATGGTGGCATTTTATGTTTGTTTGGTTTTTTTTCCATTTGAAAACTGGTCACCCACCTCAATTGTTTGGGAGCGTCTGCAATGCTGTTTTTCCTGTGAAACTCCAGCAGTGTTTTGTGGACTGAAAAATTGAACCCAACCTTCAATCAGCATGAGGGTGAGTAGATAATGACTGAACTTTTATTTTTGGGTAAACTATCTCTTTAAGGAAAATGCAAACAATTTGCAACCCTTGCATATATGCATTTATTTTGTATTATATTTTCATTCCCTCCCTATTCTATTCTTAATTTAATTAATCGTCTGTGTTTTATTTTGTGTATTTTTAAGGAAGTACAACTCTAACTTCCGTGTACAACCCTGTTTTGTATAATGATAATTCATGTCCTTGATCTTTGATCTCTTACGTCTTGTCTTTTGCGCTCAATTTCTTGTGCTACAAGCTGGTGGGAGATGACAGTCTCCATCACTTAAGTCTTTCTTTCTTTGGTTTCGGGAGGGGATATCAGCAAGATTTCTATCAGAAGGCACCGAAGGCTTACTTCTCCCGGGTGTGTTTGATGTCAACCACACAAACCACATGAATTATAATATGAGACTCGCAGCATGGAATCAGATTCAATCCAATGTTTTGACTTAACTAACGTTAGCTGAACATTTCAGGGCAGGAATACATTGCTGTTTTCTTATGCCAGCCCATTAACTAAATCTGAATCCACCCTTAAGTTTAACCAATCTACAGGTTTTTAAGTGGTAGAGCAGTAGTAATAGTAGAGAAACAAGGGGCTGCATCATCAAACCGAAAGTCAATCTTAGCCTTGATAATCCCAGTGATTTGAAGTGGTTTACAGACGGAGTATAACTACGAACAATGGTAGTTTTTAGCTAACTATAGTCTGTTTCAGTAGGTGGCTCATTAACATCACAAACGTTCACTAACGCGGTAAAGCTGACCCTAGAGCAGTGAAGATAAAGTCCTTATTAACATTGTAATTGAGATAGTATGCATTCAATAGATTTTAATTTTCCACTTAAAATAGAAATGTAGATGTTCGTTACTCTCCACATTAGTTGGCGTCACAGTCTGACGGTAAGAAAATCCTTACAAAAAATAAATTTAACTCACCGTGCTGACTGGGACACCGCGGTCCATTTGAGCGGCCATATTTCCGTAAATAAGCATAACGGGAGCGTACCACTTCCATGGGAGGAGGAGGAGGAGAAGGAGGAGGGGAAGGTCCTCCTCTCTTGCTGTTCAACGGCGGTTAGCAACCAGCTTTACATTACCGCCACCTTCTGGTTTGGAGTACGGTTTAGTAAGGTTTTTCCTTTTTCATTTTGGGATCTGCAAACCAGCGTTAAAGGTGCTGTACTTGTTTCTCCCCTATCTCTAAGAGCCCTTTGGTGCTCTTCTCCCTTCCAATTTCGACCAAGACTGCCTTTTAAAAATCAACAATTAACATTAAATTAAATAGATAAATACAATAATAATAATAATGATGATGATAATAATAATAATAATAATAATAATAATAATAATAATAATATCAAATAAATAAATAATTAATTAAAAATATGTAATTACAGAATACCTTCAGTGGGGGTTATGGGATGAATAACAAAAAAGTGTAAGGAAATCAATAATACAAAATATTTTTTTTAAAGTGAGAGAAAGGAAACGCTGATCATACTGTTAAAATACACGAAATAATTGCAAACAAGGAGTCATAGTCATGTGCTCAAACAGCTTCAAACAGCTTCATTGGCTTCCAGTTCACCTCCGCATTGATTATAAGATCCTGCTCCTCACATTCAAGGCCCTCCATAACCTGGCACCTTCATACCTCACCGAACTCCTCCAAACATACACACCTGCCCGTACACTTAGGACCTCCTCTGCTTCTCTCCTCTTCACCCCTTCTGCCCATTTAGCCACAATGGGATTACGTTCCTTCAGCCGTTCTGCCCCTCGGCTCTGGAACACACTACCTCAGGACCTCCGGAATCTAACAACACTGGCAACCTTCAAGTCACATCTCAAAACATACCTGTTCAGACTGGCATACCCCTCATAATGTATCTCTAATTTTATGGTTGTTGTTCTTTGTTGTTGTTCATTTTGTCTTTGCATTGTTTTATTGTTTTACTGTTTTATTTGTATTTTAACTGTTTTATTGTAAGGCGACCTTGAGAGTCTTGAAAGGCGCCTATAAATAAAATGCATTATTATTATTATTATAGGAAGAGTACAAGATAAATGGGTAGATTTTACAACACAACAGAGTATTTAGGGCATGGACTTGTTGATTTACAGTTATTTTCCTACTATTTGTATTGTACAGTAAAATACAGACGCACTGATCTGCGATAGATTGCCGCTGTTTAAAAGTATGTTTTTGTCCCCTTAGCAAAAAGTAGTATACTTGAAGTTAATTTTATTAAGTATGCTTGAGTATAAGTATAGCAAGTATACTACAGACCATGTACTTGTAGTGTACCAGAAAGTATACTAATTTAATACATCTTCTGACTAAATTGGAACATTTTCAAGTTTATAAAAGTATACTTTAAGTATACTTTATGAGGTCATTTTAAGTTTGCAAAAGTACACGTTCAAGTATACAACAAGTACACTCATCTATATACTACTAGTGTACTAGGTATACTTCTAGTCCAAATTTTAGTTTATTGAAGTATACTTAAAGTATACCACAAGTACACTCTTTTATATACTGCCATTGTACTAGTTATATACTTATAGTCCACTTTTTAGTCTATGAAAGTGGCTTAGAGGGAGCAATGGAGCTGTGGGAGCAGGTCCAGAGGAATATCCAGAGAAAATGAGTGAACTGGGATCTGGTAGAGCCGGGTGGAACAGAAGAGCAAACTTGACCAAACTTGAGGTGGATAAAGTGGATGGAGTCAGAACTGGGAGGGAAATGTAAAGCAGCGTTCGTCACAGAACTTTAATTAACAAGGCTTGAAATGTGGCAAACAAAGTCTCTGTAGCAGAGTGAATGATCTGACAGCGGAAGGGTGTAGAGCCGGGGTTGAAATACTGCAAGCTAATGAGCTAAAGAGATCCAGGTGGGCAGACTGGGCATGGTCACGAGCTGATTGCGGACAGGTGTGCGGAGGAGCAGAGCTGGGAGATGGGTGGGAAGCCCCACCCACAACACAAACACAGAGAGACAGACAGGGAAAAACAGGGGGCACTTCTTTCTGGTAAGGGTTGAGTATAAGGCCAAATATACTTAGACTTTTAGTATAATTTTCAGTATAAACCAAGTATACTTCATTAACTTTGTTAAGTATATCTTTGATAAGTACATGAAAAAGTAAACTAACAGTATACTCTTATTTTTAGTTTAAAAGAAGTATACTTGAAGCACACTTTTTGCTAAGGGTCATCATGTGTAGTGTCGTATGGGGCTGTGATGTAGTGGTCTATTTGGCCACAACCTTTAGAAAGCGCCGTTAATGAGCACATTCGGGTTATTTTGCAAGATAAACTAAAGGGAACCAGTTGTTTTACATGAGCTAAGACAAAAAAGCAGTTTACCATAGAGTAATGTGAGAGTTTGAGTGGCTCCTGGTGCAGTGCGCTGCATCGGGAGACGATTATTATTATTTTAGCTCAGGTGAGATCGAGCCCAGCCCAGCACAGCGCAATCCTGAAAATATATTATAATTTCTTAAATTGGTGTTTTCATAGGTGTCTGTTCTATAGTGCTTGCTTATACAATAATTTTCGCTGCAGTAGATATAAAATGCGACATGAAAATCCCGAGTAAATGTGAGTGTGTGATGAATCTGGTGACAGGAGCACACACAGCTGCTGAACACATCACACACACCCCGACGGTAACCAGTAAAACTGAAAACTAGAAGGGCTTCGACACCGGCTTCATTCAGTTTGTTTTTCAGTGACCTCACGTGTACACCGTGTAAACATGACATCATGTTCACGATTACAGCGTACGAGTGGCCCTCATTAAAATACTGTATGCACTTGTCCACAAAACGGGCAAAACATCACTCGGTCGCTGTCCATCTCCGTCCACTGACAGCATCAACAACTCAAATTGGGCCGCTCTCGTTATCACTTCCGGGTCAACCCTGAATTTAGGACATTCCCTTTCTGGTTTGAATGTATTTGTAAATTTGTTTCGCCACTTGTAAATTTGTTTCGGCGCTTGTAATAGTGTTTCGCGTCTTGTTAAATTTATTTTCTTGTAAATGTTTCTTGTAAATGTGTTATGGTAATGTAATTTTGTTTTATGATATGTAAAAATGTTTTCCAAAATGTAAATTTGTCTCAAGCTTTGTAAAAGTGTTTCACATTTTGTAATGTTGGTTTGCACCCGGTCACCGTACAGAACAGACTAAAAGTTAAATGATAGTGAGTAAAGGTGCAGCAAATATATGGATGACTGAGAACCTTCACAGATATGTATACAGTATTGTGCAAAGGTTTTAGGCAGATGTGACAAAATGCTGTGAAATAAGAATGCTTTCAAAAATATTAAATGTAATAGTTTATTTTTAATTGATTTACAAATTGCAAAGTGAGCGAACAGATGAAAAATCTAAATCAAATCAATATTTGCTGTGACCACCTTCTGTCTTCAAAACAGCATCAATTCTTCTAGATGCACTTGCACAAAGTCAGGCATTTTGTGGGATTGTAGTCAGGTGTTTGATTAACCAGGGGCACATGACAAGACTGAGCACAGCAACACGACACAAGATGGTTATACTGCATCAGCAAGGTCTCTCCCAGGCAGAGCTTTCAAAGCAGACCAAGGTTTCAAGATGTGCTGTTCAAGCTCTTTTGAAGAAGCACAAAGAAACAGGCAACGTTGAGGACTGCAGACGCAGAGGTCAGCCAAGGAAACTTAGTGCATTAGATGAAAGACACATGCTTACTTCTCTTCAAAATCAGAAGATGTCTAGCAGTGCCATCAACTCAGAACTAGCAGAAACCACTGGGACCCAGGTACACTCATCTACTGTCTGGAGAAGTGGTCTTCAGGGAAGAATTGTGGCCAAAAAGCCAACCCTCCGACATGGAAACAAGGCCAAGTGACTCAACTATGCACGAAAACAGAGGAACTGGGGTGCAGAAACATGGCAGCAGGTGCTCTGGACTGATGAGTCAAAATTTGAAATATTTGACTGTAGCAGAAGGCAGTTTGTTCGCTGAAGGGCTAGAGAGCAGAACAATAATGAGTGCCTGCAGGCAACAGTGAAGCATGGTGGAGGTTCCTTACAAGTTTGGGGCTGCATTTCTGCAAATGGAGTTGGGGATTTGGTCAGGATTAATGGTGTCCTCAGTGCTGAGAAACACAGGCAGATACGTATCCATCATGCAATACCATCAGAGAGGCGTCTGACTGGCCCAAAATTTATTCTGCAGCAGGACAACGACCCCAAACATACAGCCAGCGTCATCAGGAACCATCTTCAGCGTAAAGAACAAGGAGTCCTGGAAGTGATGTTATGGCACCCACAGAGCCCTGATCTCAACATCATGGAGTCTGTCTGGGATCACATGAAGATACGGAAGGATCTGAGGCAGCCGACATCCACAGAAGATCTGTGGTTCGTTCTCCAAGATGTCTGGAACAACCTCCCGGGTGAGTTCCTTCAAAAACTGTGTGCAAGTGTACCTAGAAGAATTGATGCCGTTTTGAAGGTATTGATTTGATTTGGATTTTTCTTCTGTTGGCTCACTTTGCATTTTGTAAATTTAAAAAAACAAAACAAAACAATTACATTTTATATTTTTGAAAGCAGTCTTACCTTACAGCTTCACATCTGCCTAAGACTTTTGAACAGTACTGTGTGTAAATATATAGATATGTACACACAAACACATTTTTGCAATAATCCCTCAAAAGTGGTTAACATTTGTGACAAGTAATGGAGGTATTATATTTTACTTTATTGTCCCAAGTGGAAGGCCAATGAAACCATAAACTTTAACATTTTAAATAATTATGAATTAAAAAAGGAAAATAGAGCTAAACATGTACATAATAAACCTGAATTAAGAAATAAGGACTATAATATACTATAGACTATACACAGAATGCGCATAAGCGTTTGAAAATAATGGCAACCACAATAATAGTAATTATTTTCAGAAATGTCTCGTATGTCTCAATCATGAGCCGGTGCTCACTTCACAAAAATGTGAAGGACTGAATCAAGATGCTAATTTTGCTTAATAAATATTGTAATGATGATGTGTTATAATTATGTCAAATTCATTCTTTTTAGTCAAATAACATCAAATTTTATTTGGAGAGGAACCTCAAACCCAACTATGTTAAAAATCTGTCTTGTTTAACTTGCTTTTTTGGAGGTATCCATACAACAAATGTGTTTAGGATTTTTATAGTTTAAAAGAACAAGGAAGGTCCAAGGTCCACCTACCATAGTCTCACTACATCCTGAGGGAAACACTGCATGAGGTCATACTGGGTAGAAATATGCACAAACATGAGGTTAGTTATAGTAAAGAAAGTGGGGCAAAAGTTTTTCAAAAGAATATTTAAGGTAACGTTTGTGTTTTCTTACATTGGTGTGCTAACTATGACACCGTATCCTTACCAGGTAAATTCTTCAAGTCTATTTTGAAAAGTACACTGGATGAAGGTATGTTCAGAC
>JAJHUR010097648.1:2284-20847 GCA_027495735.1 Lutjanus campechanus
AATTCAAAACGAACCAGAACCACTATTACCACCCGAGCCTCACGTCAGTCCACAGCAGACACTGTCTGACTCAGTCAGAGCTCATCACAGCTGAAATATCCTCCACAGAAATATTTCTTACCTGACTCCACGTTGTCCACAGCGTTCAGTCAGGCTCACAGTTCACATTTAAAACCTTATAATCCATATGTGTTATTATTCCCACATCCGTAATCTTCCTCGTCATCATCCCGTTATTTATGTGTGCAATAAAGTTTTTTTTTTAACTCTGCACGTAACACACGCCCCCTGATAAATTAAAATGATATTGTAGTCATCACAAACCAGTGTGAGGCACAATAACTACCCCTTTGAAACAATATCTTACTTTTTCATCCTAAAGAGTTGACTGTCAGTCCCTCTCTTAATCAAGAAACCGCTGGAGGCCCAAGTTTGTTTGTTTTTTTTACCACGCCTTTTTACCAGTGCAGTAGTGAGGAGATATTGTTTATTTGATCACAACAAAATAAAAGGAAGATTTAGATACAGTAGGCCAGAGCTACTAAAATATCAGTTTTTCATCACTGCATCCTGCACAAACTGCTGATTATATGAAGATTATATTAAATATAAAAATATGAAGTTATCGGTTATCGGTATCGGTATCGGCCATGAGAAGCATGAAATTATCGGTCATCAGTATCGGTTGAAAATTTTCATATCGTGCATCACTAAAAGTAACGTTCTCCAACACTGGTGCTTGCGCATGCATGTTAGGCTCCAGCTTTTTTACATTCTCCCACTAAAATGTTCTGGAAGCTTTTTGTAGTCTTCAGTCTACAGCAGTAATTTCCAAAGTTTGTGTCCCTGCAGGTGGGCCTAGAGAGGTCATGAAAAGTTTAGAAAATTTTAAGCCTTGAAGTTTATAAGTTTAAAATTGCCATAAAATATTTATGAATAATTTATTTAAAAGGTAATCAGAACTAATAAAACAACGTGATGGAATTTAAATTACATATTGTTCTTGGTTTATCTGACCTCGTTTAACAGATGTTACACCATGTTTGGTGACCTGTCACATTAACACCCAAACATATCTTTTATCGTGTCACTGGTACAAATAGTCTCGTGTGTTGATCCGAGTGGTGATTAAATGTGTGGATGGGCTGCAGAAGATTTTCAGATTTCAGATTAGACCGGGGCATTCTTAAGTTTGGGGATGGCTGGTCTATAGGCTAAAATCTTCAAAATTCTGTATTTATGACATTTTATGTAAAATATTAAATCTTTTGAAATAATGTCTTCCTGTGGACCAGTGAAATATGACTTTGGAGAAATACCTGCACACTTACATTTGCTCTCTTTCAACCTACGAGTGAAGAAATGATCAAAATGAGTAACCAAATTTGTGTTTTGCGGCACATTGGTGTAAACACATTTTAACTTGTTGAAAATCAGGAGAAAGGAGGTCATTGAGATCGAATCTAACCCAGTTTTTGACTTGATATCAATGTTGGTGCTCAGTGGGGCAAAATCTTCCAACAAAATCCATAAATTGAATAAAGTGATTAATTGGATTAAATTAGTCTCTCTTTTATTAAATCAGCCTTTTTTAATGAACATAACTCATCAGTTTCATTGGAATAAAAAAATGTAATTTATATTGCTGTTAGATTGCAGCTAGACCACCTCATTAATAGGTGTGTGCCCCCACACAGTGGTGTGAAATAAAGAAGTTCACACATGTCTGACAACTTTTTCTTGATACAAATTGTCAACTAAAAGCTTTTTGTTTTAGTGTAAACATGGAATAAAAACACATGGAGAGAAACAAGGTCTTTAAAGTTCCAAACACATGAAAGAAATGTTTGTATGAAAGGGTGACTTACTGTATCTCTCCCATGAGGTCTGCACATACACCCCACCCCCCCACACACACACACTATTTCTGCATCTTTTAAGATACAGAAAGACCTGACAATATGAACTCTTGTGAAACTTTGTGAACATGAAACAGCCTAGAACACAAACAACTGTGGGATGCTGTTCTTTAACGTGGCATTTGCTCCCCCACTGCACAAAACCATATTTAGGCTTTGAACCAAGGCTTCAGTTTGCTCGGCTACAACAAGAGATTTTTTTTTTAAATAAAAAGCTAAACAAAGATAAGAAAACAATAGCATATGAAATCATTTTATTTTGGAAATTAAATCCAATTTTGTATCTGTTATGAACCAAAAGAAAAGAAAAAAAACAGGAGGTAATAGATTAACACGAATCAGAAACCCCCTCACATGTTTTATTTCATTCTACAGGAAAAAATACTGTGAGCATGTGATACCTGCTGCTTATATGGATTAGTGACTGACAGCAACTTGAAAGCTTAGTGTATTAAGATAGTTCATCCCATCATAAGAACATTGTAACATACTCGATCGGGGTGGGGGTTTTAAAATACAGGACAATAAATGACTTTTAAAAGGCACAATATGTGAACCAGATGTTAAAAAAAGGAGGGGAAATTACAAACTGGGCTCTTAATACACCTACCAACAGTAGACAAAAACTAAATCTACTGTATGTTTGTTTATTTTATTGGAACCCCATTAGCTTTTGCCATTGCAGCTGCTAATTGTCCCAGGGTCCACACATTAACTTGTCCAAATAAAACATTGCACAATAACACAAACAAGGCCCAAACAAAAATAAATAAGTAAATTATCATTATCAGCACAGTTTGTTGTTGTTTTTTTTGTTTTTTTTTATTGTGCTTTGTTGTCATTCAGGCCTGTGTCCACATAGCGTTTTCTCCCGGCAGAATGCAGTGTTGGGAAGAAGCATATATGCGGTAAAAAAAAAAAAAAAACTTACCTTACACAAAAAATACCTTCACACAACATACAACTGAGCACCTTATCTGAACGATTAAACAAATTTGTGACACATTGATATTGTAACTGCATTTTAGCTGGTTGAAAATAAAGTGATTCTATTTACTCTTTTGTGTTAAAATGTCTTTTTATATTGCGTAATGTTCGTTTTACATTTTATCTTGATGCTTTTTATGTTTTATGCAAAGCACTTTGAATTACCTTGTTGTTGAAATGTGCTATGCAAATACACTTGTCTCGCCTTACCCGCTTGAAGGTGTATCTTGTCTTGAGTCAAGTGGCTGTAAAACGCTGGTTAACTCAATTTAATTTCCTATAAATTCTTCGCAATAAAATGTCCCTGATATTTTGTTATCTAAAAGCTTTTTTATGAAGCAGCAAAATCAGGAAATGTCAGACTTTCATCAGCAGTAACTGAACACGACTCCTATTTGCTTAAAGTAAACATGAAACAGTAAAATAAGGCAGTTATATGAACGCAAAAACACTGGCACAAGAAACTAAAACTTCAAACCACAGAGATTTGGTTAGAGGCTACAAAAGTACTGAGAGCCGAACACACAGACTTTTAAAAATGTCTCTCTCTCTGAGCACCTGCATGGATGTGAGTTAGGTCTTAGCTCTCTGCCACACAGAAAGAATAATAATTAAACAAAGTAAAGAAAAGAAAACTATCCTCCATTTTCTTGGTTATCAGGGTGAGGAGTCCCCATCTAATATATGACTGATTGCCTGAAAAAAAAAAAGCAACGTCGAGGACACCTGCACCCTTATGAAAAGTTTCAGAGATTTTTCAGCTACAGGCGTTCAGAAAAAAGACAATGAGCACAGCGCTTTTTCTCTTTTTCTGCAGGCGGCTGCAGACACTCTGGCCTTATTGGGAACAACTGAAAAAAGATGCTGGCACTCAGGAAAAAAAAAACACCATGTAGACACGAGTCCTTAGAGTTTTTGTTTCTGTACTTTATCTGTGCCTTATTATTTTCCCCCCAACCCCCAACTATTTTAAATTCTTAGTACTTTTTTAGTATTTGTTGTTCCTAGTATTTTTAACCATTACTGTTTTGTTTGAGACTGCACGTGTACATGTATACTATCTGATTATTCATGGTTTTCTTTCTTACATCTGTAATGTGCTAGCAATTCTTAGTGATGATCAGTTGATAAACACTTAAAAAATTTTTTTTATTGTAAACAATCAAAATGTGTGACTATAACTGATATTTATGCACGCAAAAATGCACTGATTGGACCTTTAAAATCAGGATCATATACAGTAGTAGTTTCCTGATTACAACAGAAAATCGCAGCTGGCGCTTCCAGCGTTCGTGCCAATTCGCACGTCTAATGAATGAATAAGAAATGGCGCTGTATACTTCCTCATTGGTGAGAGAAAATGCTATACTGTGCTGTTATGCTGATTAAGGTAGTGCAAAGCAATCTACCGCAAGCCAGCTTACCATTGCCCCTGTGACAGGGTATTTAGAAGAGTAGTGAACTGCAAGAAAGCTCAATTACATCCTCCCAGCATGTACTGCATAAATCACGGTAAATCCTCTTTCAAGCCTGTCTTTCGGAAATTACTGGAATGTTTCAGCAGAAAACACGGAGACGGCTGCATCAGTGCAACTCCAAGGAGAAGAGCTTAGAGGGGGGAAAACGCAGAGTAATGCACACTTCTGCAAAAGCAACTTCCTGCTTTGACTGAGCCACACCCCGAGAGAGCTGAAGTGAGGCTGGAAGCATGCAGCATGATCACTGGCATGCTGCTGATAACTTCATTTGAGAGGGGGGAAAAAAAGAGGTTTGAAGTAGAAATTTGAAACATGAAACGGAGAAGAGCTCCGTCACAGTGTACAGAAAATAAAACCCAGAAGACCTCACTAACTACAGATCCTATTTTTAATAAATAAACACATAATGCACAAACAAACTATTAAAAGGCCAATTGTTTGATCAAATAAACGTATAAATGAACGATATCTGAAAGCCGCCACATTAGAATATCGGAGCTTTTGATGCAGTCTCACACTGAGTTTCAAACTTATTATGTGTATATTGCCACTCCACATTTTTATGACTGTATGAATTGTATGACAAAGGGGACCAAAATTGCCGTATCTCGAAAGCAGCTATTGATAAACCGATCTATTCTTTAAAGATAGTTTTTTTGTATTGAAATGTCACATTCTGGCATATCCAAATGTCACCTCCCAAGGTTGCCTCGCCATCTGTCTAGCCTTAGTGGTGCTTTTGAAATAATAGCGATTTTTCTTTTAAAAAAATTGTTAATATTGGAATAAATTTAAGCGACGGAGCCAAATCAAGCTATAAAATAGTGTGTACAGAAGATGCCAAAAGGTTGCTCTGCTATAAACACTGCAAATGAACTGCCTTTCAGTCATTTCATATGTCTTTGAGAAAATAGTTATTGATGTTTTTCGGCCTCGCAAAGACGAAAATGTGACTGGCATTTGTAGGGGAGATGTAAAGGGCATTATAATATGATGGATGGGCCGGTTGAGATATAGCTGCAGATGCTGATAAGATAGCAGAACAGCAAAGCAGAGTGTGTACGTTTTCTCAGATCAAACATGTGACTGGAAAGGACTATGACAGGTGTCTCTGACAGCCCGCCGCTGCCTGTCCTCAATGTCACCTATCAGCAGCACTATCTGATTAAAACTGGCCATCCACGCTCTCTCTTAGCCTTAGGTACAAGCCCTCGCTCTTTCTCTCCCCGATCACCTGGTCACACGTGCATGCAAGCTCACACACACAGACACACTGATGATTGCTGTGAGGGACAGTAGTGGGGGCATACAGTACCTTGCGTGTTGACTGGGTTGGTGGTGGGTGTGGGGCTAGTAGTGGGAGCATCTAGATGAAAAGAGTAAAAAAATAAAGAACATGTATAAGAAATAAAGGAAGACAAGAGTAAAGAAAGAGACAAAAGTCATTGAAGATGAGAAGCTGTGCTATCAAAATCATTCGAGAGCGTATCTATGTTCCCAGGGTCCAATGTTCTATGCTAACCCCAAACCCATTATGTTCCATATAGAACATAAGACCCTGAAAACATAAGACCTGGGGAAGAAACCAAACCATGCACATGTTTTAGTCTCTGTGTTAAGTTCCTTTTTTAAAGGGAAAATTTGGCACTTTTCATGTTGAATGTCCAGTCAATGTTGAAAGTAAATGTCAACCGAAGCAGTAAATTTCTGGATGTGTGCTGTATTGATCAAGAAACCTGAGTTCTCCTGCTGCAAAATCTGTTCTTTCTGCAGTGAGTGGTGTCACTGTGATGTCATTTGTGTTCAGGAAGAACTACTGGCTGTTTCAGCTTGGATTTCCAGTTTCCACCTCTAAGTAGCCAGGGGGCAAGCTAAATGAGTATTTTTGTCACCTAATGCAATGTACATGGTAATAGCTGTAGGCAAGGGTGGTGATAACACAGCAACATGAGCGTGGGAGTCAGAAGATCACACACAATCCATCCTGGTACACGTAGGCACTGCAGGACAGCTCCACAAGCAGGAGAACAGTTTTCTTAGGCAATACAGCACACACTGAGGAATTTATTACTTTAATTGACTATGTTTAGCATCAACACCGATTGGACGTCCTCACGAAAAAGTGCCAAAGTTTCCCCCTTCAACAGCTCATGCTAGCACAGCAGTGCTTTGAGCTAAATGCTAATGTCAGCATAACATGCTCATAATGACTACTAACATGCTGAAGTTTAACATTGTCACTGTGTTAACTCAGAGTGTTAGCATGCTAACATTTGCTAATCAGCACTTATTAGCAGGTAGGAGTGCCATTAATTTAGCAGGTATTTGGTCATAAACCAAAGTATTGGCGAAATCCTAATATATTTTTGACCTGGTGACAGCACTACATGAAAACTAAAGTTATTTGATTTCATAATGATGGGGGACATGAGTGTGTCAAATAGATATCAAGGACAGTAACAGAAACTATGTCTCATGAAGATGCTTCAGAAAATAAAGGGATCACCTGTAGATCATTAGCATTCATCCTCTGGGAATCATGAATGTCGATACAAACTTTAGTGCTAATCTACCATGTAGATGATGTAAATAAGTGAAAACTTTGACCTGCAGGTTGCTCTAGAGTAGGCCAGATAAAAAATAAGCAAAATGCATTCTGCTGTCCCCACCTCTCCATCCTCTAGTAGCTGTGTGCCTGACCCTTTTGATCCTTTATCTGACTGATATTTGTGAATCCATGGCCCCGACCATGCCTCTGAAATGTCAGTAGCTTGAGAGGCAGTTTCCACCGGGCACAACTGTGTTCCATTACACCTTGATACCAACAAGGCGCTAGTTTTGATCCATCCTTCACACGGATTCAAGCTCTACCAGAAGTGTTTCAGACGCAGAGCATTTGCCCACCTGATCTTTTTCCTTGGGTTTGGTGCTTCTTCCATGGGTAAATAGGCTACATAGTTAAGTGATTTATGTTTTTATCTATCTTTATTTTGAAACTTTAGCTGTGTCTGACTTCCTGCCTAGCTCAACCCACTCTGTGCAGCTTGCTGCGGCTTCTGTCAAAAAAATAAACACTGTTCGTATTCTCCACGGAGCAGAGTTGAGGGCTGCTTCTGGGACGCACTGTGGCGCTTCTGTTGGAATAACAAGCTTTGTCTAGAAAGGCCACGATCAGCTCCAGCACCTGCGTCACACCCATAGCACGACACAGCCGTGCTCAGTGGAATCAAACGGCGGTGTGTTAATCCGGGACGCTGTCCGTGGTGCTGAAGTAGCAAATGAATATGTAATTGTGCCTTTTTCTCTCAGTCCCACCCTACTGTCAGTTTCGTATCAGATCTTTAATATTCTCTAAACTCCATACGATAAATCAGTCCCTCCAGGAAGTTGAGATCGCCCTTTTCCACAAATTTGACCAATCATCGTAGCTTCCTGCGAGTTCCATCAATCGTAGCAGTCCTTTGTAAAAACATCATACACCCACATCTCAATGAAGTGATGTTTTATTATTTATCAGTTATCCGTTTATCAGTGCTATGTGAACTTTTATATTTTATTTGCTGTTTTGAGTTTTTTGCCTTTTTTGGAATACCCCACAGGTGCACTTCTACAAATAAATCATATTGTGTTTGATTTTTGTAATGTTAGGAGTAAAGTAAGGTTACTTGGTTACGTGGTTTTATTCTCCCTGAAACAAGCTGCCTTTGATGAATTATACAAAACATGGAAAAACTTTTTGTAGCAATTTTCACTTGCTCGTGCAATTTAATTGCAAAAAACATCCAAAAACATTGTAACCTGCATCACATTTTTTTTTAAGAAAAGCTGCCATGAAATCAAGCATTTTACGCCACAACAATAAAAAAAAACCCAGTGAAATCCTGGAGGGACTGATAAATACAACATTCTATACTATAATTGTATTGCTTATAGAGGGGCATCACCCTTGACAAGTCAGAACATGTAGTCGGGTAAGATGGAGAGGATTGTAGAGACACATTGTTGCCTGTAGTTTTCTTATAATAATCATTCAGTAGCCTCTTCGCTGTTAAAAATACACCCCCGGACCCATGAGGGTTAACCTAACTCTAACCCTCCCATTGGGCCATCCCCAGTGGGAGGGTTAGGGTTAGGCCTTCCCTCATGTTACAAATTAACAAATCAAAACACCAACTATCTACAGGTGAAGTCAAGAGATGAACAAAGTTGGCAATTCATCTGGTAAGTGTCAACCTGTAGGTGGTGCTAGAGGAAAAGTCAGGGGATCAACAAAATCATTAGCCTGTATCCTCTGGGAACCATTAATGTCTGTAAAACATTTCATGGCCATCCATCCGACAGATGTTAAGATATTTCAGTCTGGACCAACATTGTGGACAGACTGATGTACAGACAGACCATTCACAGAACCACACCTGTTGGCATGGCAAAAAAAACAACAAACAAACAAAACAAAGACAAATACACTAATATTTCTCTGTGCAGGGGTTGCATTACATTACATTATGCTACGGTATTGTATTTCCCCCTTTTTTGATACATTTTCTAATTAACTGTGAATAATAATGTCTGGCAATCATGGAAAGGCATTGCTATTTTCCACAGTCCCTCTCAATAATTAAGTCAAACTGCAAATTAAACCACTCTGGTGGTCTCCTGCTGCAGCACAGCGGAGCCCCCGAGCAGCATCCTCCGCCCCACACTGTACTGATTAGGCCTGTCACTAACCCCCAAACAAAATAATCAGAAAGACAAAATGGAGGGCAATTCAGGTATGCGACAGTACTAAGGAGGGCTGAAAGCGTCCTCATCAGGGGAATGTATGCCTGGCTCTGGTGCAGGGGAAAGATAGCACGACCCCTTGCTGTGGGAGAGTCGCAGCGGGGGAAATTGGCTGGCTGTCTCCATGCCTTTACTGTCTGCACTCCATCAAAAGACAGCAGTGGGGGACCACACACTCCCAAACTAATGATAAAACATCAAGGACAGCATAATGTTGCCGCCGGGGATGGAGTGTATGGCGGAGGTGGTGTTGATGGTGGTAGGGGGGTATCAGGGTATCAGGGAAAGATTCTCCTCTGACAGTATTTGAGGAGAGGGGTGGGCTAGATTTCTTTCCCTGTGACCGAAGGCAGTCTGATAGCTGAAATGTCAGTGTCTGGAAGAGGGAAATTGGCCATTCAGGGAAGAGGGTCTTCACAAAGGCCGGGATAGGATGTGGCACATATAATATCCAGGCGAACAAGAATTCTCCATGGGCAATTTCCAGGCTGGATGACTCTGGGGCTCAGCATTATGAGGGCTGAAATATGAGTGTATTTTGGAGAGGCCATATTTTCAGGGAGCATTTGTATCAGTGAGGAATTTGATATGAGAAAATTTAACCATAAAGTGAAACAATGTAGGAGAAATTGTTTATCTATGCCTGCTTAAACCTGCCTGCAAACACGACAGCAGGGAAGAGGTTTTGTTTTTTCTTTTGTCTATTTCTTTCCTCTTGCTTAAAAGTTACTTTTGCGGCAAGTTTTAGACAGGTGATCTTCAGGAATGTCTAGATTGTTATCGCTTATACGGATGTGTTACATGATGTCATTTTTTAAAATATCTTAATTTTCGTTTATCTTTGTTGTTAACACAATGTCATTCTTACATTCTGCATTTATAAAAATGTGTAGCATATGTATTGAATAAAATAAGTGAGGGATAATGTACAGTGAGATGGTCATTATTTCTAAAACAGGTTTATTTTGCAATAATGTCCTGCTCACTGTACATTATCCCACATATTACACGGCTACTTACTTTTTTAAAAAGTAAAATCACTACTTTACTCAAAATATTAATTTAAAAATGCATTTTATTGATTTAAAAATTAGTTGAACAATCAAGAAAGATTTTATTGCTCCTTCATACTCTATCGTGGTTGTGTCTAGGCAACCCTAGAATTGCAAAACTTGTGCACATGCGCCCTTGGTTCAGCACAATAACTCTTTCACCTTTTTAAAGACATATATGATTATTTTTTATTATATTAGTTTCAGTTTTTTAAATGTATTTTCAGTTTTAGGTCGCAATTTGGTTGGGTTTACGAAAAGATCATGGTTTATGGTTAAAACAGACATTTTCACAGTACTAGCCAATCACAGTACAGTATCAGTAACCAGTCACAGCACATTAGAATGGGACCAGTACAAACTGCAAATCTTACAAATCTAGCGTTCCCTTCTGGTCACGACCGTCTATGATCAGAACTGCATCCATAGCAGCGGTCAGAAATAACAGACCTTAGAATATCGTAACCGCTGACCTATCAGAATCGAGAATTTAACAGTCGTGCAATAATTTATTTCATTCAGTATTTTATCACTTACTGTACTCAATCAAGTATTTTTCAAATTTACTTGTTATTTTCAAATAAATGTCTGATGATTGATTTGTTTTTAAGTTAGTTGCTGTGTAAATAAGCAGGATAATGAACAGTGAATGGGTCAGTGTTGCAAAATAAACCTGCATCATCCTGTCACTGTAAATTAACCCTCATTTAATATTATGTCAACTTAAATGTGCCTCATAGTGTATGTCTACAACTTGGCACCTTTTCCTTTAAATTTTGGTTGTGTCTAAAAGGGAACCCTAGATTTACAAGATTTGCAAAGCTGTGTGCCTTCCCTCAGGCTGTGGTTGTTTCCCCAAGTCTCTTATTGCATTACACCATAAAAAATAGTTTGTTTTTATGACTTATTTATTCATTTAGTTATATCATTTTGTTTTGTGAGTAACATAAAGGGACCACAATGGCATTTTGTTGTACAACTCTGTGTTATAAAATGATAAATAAATGAAGCTTGTATTTTACAACATTTATGTCTACCATGGTGGGGTGTTCTGGTTTCTATTAATATAAATGTTTTCTTTTTTCCTTTTGTAGTGATACAGCCTACTATTGCTTATTTTTGTCTTCGTGTATAGTCTAAGAAGATGGTAAATGTGGATATGTAAAGTACTTTAAAGTTGACACAGACAAAAACAATAAAATTAGTCTTGGTGTCATCCTTGAAAGACTGCCGATATGCTTCAAGCTCGGCGAGACGAGAGTATTTAGACGTCGTTCTGGGAGCTTCTCCCGGCAGTCTAGTGCTATTGTGCTGAATCAAGTGTGCTTGCACAAAAGTTTTGCACATCTAGGGTTACCTACTAGACACTTCACTTAATTTTGCTGGTGGCTTGTCTTGCCAAATCCAAAAGAAGAAAAGTCTCTGAAGAAAGCTTACTGGTATACTTGATCTGCAGTGAGAATTTAGCAAACAACAACAAAAAAAAGAGTAATGTTGACAGACATTTCCAGAACAAGCATTCTGCATTTGCTGAAAAATAGGCCCGCATAGCTCTTTACAGCTACTCTATTGCAAAGTAGACCAACACCTGCCAGTGGATCTCCACAAATGCTCAGTTTTGGAAGGGTGGGGTGGGGAGGGGGGTTGGTAATCGCATCCCCCAATAAAAATAACAAAAATGTCAACAGTTTTATTTATTGTAGTTCTGTGATTTCATAAATGCAACAAAGCTTGGCATTATTCTCATTGAAATGCAAATTTAAAGTACAAAACTCATAAATAGCACACTGCAGAGTAGCCACATGTGGTAAAACATATTAATGAGTGCTCATTTACACCTATTAGTAATGTTGATAGGCTAATTTAGACTTAATAGGCTGTGTTACCTTCATTATAAAACTCAAATATGTTTTGTGGCTCCAGATGACATTAATTTTATTATTATTTTTCTTCATTCTTGGGGCCAAAAATGTCTCTTAATAATGAAGGTTGCTGACCTGTGGCTTATACAGTTTAATGAAAAAATAATCTACAAGCTGAAGAGTTGAAAATTGTTCCTCACTATGTTGCACATTTTTATGGAATCAGTGTGATTCACAAGGACAGTTTCACAGAAGACTTTTGTAAGAACAGGGAGACCCATGAGTCCTGTCTGCTCGTGTTATGTCAAAACCCTTATAAACCCCAAATTTCCAGTGGCTTGTGAATCTTTGACTTCTCGTCCACGGAAGATTTATAGGTCAAAGAGTCAACTGTGGGCTAAACCGTGGCGGTAAAAGGCAGCATTGTTCTCCTGCCAACAGGCAGTGTGTGTGAGTTATAGCACCAGGTAACCTCTGTGAGAGAAAGGCCTCTCTCTGGCCGACTCTCCCCCCACACCGCACACCAGCCAGGGGGCACAATTCACAGCCTGCTGCAGACACACCCGCGTGGAGAACAGCATGACAAGCCTCTTTCTCAGCCTTTTCCACCGGCCACATACAATACATGCTCCACAATAGGACTTGATTTGACGTGGATTTACATCGGCCTCACACCTGTCCGGGCTGTCGCGCAGTGAAAGGTCATTAGTCTTTTTGAAATAGGAAGAGCCCGAAGGACTAGCACTAGTGGAGGGTGGCAGGCAGCAGGATGAAAGAGAATTGATGGACAATCCTGGCTTGGCTCTATCAATAACACTCACAAGCAAATATTTATCAGCAACAAAACAACTCATTAAAATAAAGCTATTTGTTGCATGCAGTTGGCTAAACAAAAGGCACGTTTTTTGACAGGTGTGTGATGGCTTTAACTGGAGCAAGAGCTCATAAATTACAGAACAAAAGCATTAAAAAGGCCAGATAAGAGGAAGAAATGGTTATTTTGTGGAGAAATGTGAGAGTGAAGTCAGTGGGTGGGATATGAGTGGTGCACTGGTGGACAGTTTTCTGAAAAGCTGCACAAAAAACAGCACAAAGTTATCATGCTAAGGACCGATCCATGTAGCAGAAACACACACTAATTAAGCCACTGTAGCAAGCATGATTAGTCTGGGACAACAAACCCTCACATGGACCACAACATGATTTTGTCTGGCATTAAATCCTCCAGAAAAGAGGAGTGGGAGTCGCAGACATAATTATACGCGGTTATGAGCACCTTTTACCAATCTCCTGTGTCTCATTATAGCCAGCTGAAGTCATAGAGCTTCCAACGCGTGTACACCAGAGGAACGGTGTTTAATGGAAATTGGTAAAATATGTGGATAGGAAGTTACTAATTGAGGACGTCATGGCCAACGGCACAAACATTGATGATACTGTAGGTAGGAAAGGAAAGTTGTTGTTTCTGTGAGGCGCAGAGAACATATTTGCCTCCCATTGCTTTTCATTCATTCATGCAAGCGTTATGGGTGCAGAATGAAGCAAATGATACATGAATTTAACAGCAGCAGACGCACACATCAAATGCCTGCAGGCAATTCAGTGAAAACTTCTGAACTATTAGAATATAATATTATAACTTTAAAGATTTGAGAATAACAAGCACGCTTGTCCCTATTAAACACCACATTTAGAGAGAAAGCACGGAAAATCTCAGTTTCAAAGACGTCTTTACACAACAATTAGGAATTTAGTCGTCGCGGTAGCTTGAATAAGTCTGCCTTGAGTGAGCTATTTGCCGGCATATGCTGTCCTTTTGTTTGGGAGTGATCATTATGGGCCCATTGGGAACAAGCAGATGTCATCATCTGCCTGGCAGAGCACGATGATGAATAACCATGGGGCGGCGGAGTTATGAGAGTCACAGGAAACCTATGTCACAGTGACAAAGTCACATGTGTCAGCTGGCGCAATAAACGTATTTCTGTTCAACATCAACGGACCTACAGAACCGCTCAACATCAAACATAAGGTGATGTAAGTAACTGTGTATGTTTCATTAACTGCATGCTGGGAGTTTTCTTTTTTTCATACAATTGAAAATATTTCTGCAATGAAAAACTGGAACAGAGGTGCTTCTCTGAGTGCCTGAGAGATTTGGATTAGCGAGGTCCTACTGTGTTTGAAGCCCAGTTTATAAGACATTCCTAAAGCCTCACATGCTTCTTCCTCCTGAAAATTCAAAACATCAACATCCCCTAAATCATTAAAGGGGTAGTTCAGATTATTTAATGTGGGGTTGTATAAAGTTAAGGTACTTCTTGATAGTCAGTACTATAGTAGATGCCGGTCAGCACGGCCCCAGCTCAGAGAAGCAGAAGGAATACCAGTATAAGGTAAGAAAGGTACTGCTGTGGACACGGTCAGCAACAAAACGTATTTTAGCGACTTAAGAAAGGTCTTTTTGAATATTTTCACTGTTGTACTTTGCTGTCAGACAATCTTTTCTGACGGCTGATATCGTTCTCTCCAAACCAACCAAACTCAAAATCTGTGATTTTACCTCACAGAACATGAAAGTTGCTGGTCTATCGCTGCCTCAATTTGTTAGTTTGTTTGTGTTATTGTGTGACAAATCTGAAGTATCCTTTTAAAATACCAAAGTCACACAATAACATAACAAAGCAACCCGATCAAGGCACCTATAGACCAGCAACTTTCTATATTTCTAATATTTAAATATCATTTAATATAACCTGGGTACAAAAAGAATTGAATGTAAGTTTTGTTTGACATGAGAAGTTTTGATAGTTATTTGATATTTCAATCGATACCTTAAAGGCATTGAGAACCAATACCCAGTCTTAACTACAGGTAATACACTGACTATAAGTACCTCATACAACCCCACTTCAAATAAAGCAAACTAACCCTTTAAGGAGGCAGGGATTTCACAAGTTTTTAAAGTTTCCAGGTGTAGAAATCCAGTAGAAAACCTGCATTAGTCCTGCACCCACAGCACTCCCTGTTTTTCTCCTTTAATTTCTCTGGACTCTGACAGCTTTTCCGACGCCTCTGCCCAGGACCTTGTCCCTCCATTAAAATCCTATTCACTGCTCGCCCTACAATTGGGGAAATGCTGTTGACGTTAAAACCATTACAAATGCATTTATTCCCATAAATGCACATTTTCAGCAACTGCCATGAACATTCGCCAGCCAGCCAAAATAAAATACGTTGCATTGCTGTTTTTTTGACACACAGTTCATGGCTGTCAACACGACCTAAACAAGCAGACTGAGTGATAATCAAAACAATATCGCCATCCTGAAACCTGCAATCGGCTCTCTCACTAAATCCACAATGAGCCCATTTTCAGCAACAGCTTTGCTTTTAGCACAACACTCTGCACCTCAGCTCATCTCCTCGTCCCATCCTGCTGCTTTGGGCGCATGTTAGCTTCGAACATGAGTGTTGGTTTCAGTGGCCAAATCTGACAATCTGCATCAGTGTGTGATGAATCAGATGTAATGACGCGCTTTTGTAGCGTAGACTAACTCACCAGGGTTTGGACAAAGACAGAGATGTTTTGTCTTTTTCTGGTGTGACAATGTTTGAAAGGTGTACTGACAAATTGGATTGTTTCATTTAACTGTTGTCATTGTTCTGTGAACAGTAGGACTCCTCACACCTGGCTGAAACAATTAACAAAAAAAAAGTTTACCAGTTCTGGTAATCCAGTTGGCTCTAAAAGTTACCATAAGGGTGTATTCTTTTTTTAAAAGTGCCATTGTGGGATTGGGACAATAAACTCAGAAAAATGTGGGCATTTTTTGCCAAGAAAATCTCCACAGACGTCCTCTAACCTGCTCTGTGTCAGCAAACAGGCTAAAATGGTGATTCTCAAATGGGGTACTAGTACCACATGGGGTACTTTGGAGTATTGAAGGAGGTACATGAGATTTTTCAAAAATGTTATTTTAAAAATATCAGTAATGCATAATTTCTAAAGTAATTATAGTATAATAAGTTCAATAAAAATGTAAGATTGATTAAACCACATTTGATATTTTAAATTCTTGTTTTCAGTGTAAGTGTTAACTAATGAAAACTGTCAACTTAAAACTTTTCAGAAGAAAAAAAGCAACAAATCCAATCAGGCAGGAAGCCAGTTTCTCTACTGAATGATAAACAAAAATCAGGAACATGGATTCATGGTTGGAACAAAATAGTATCAGAGCTGAAAACAGAAAAAAGTGTAAACAGAGGCAACAAAATACCTTCAGTATCAGAAAGAATATGTTTTAACTGAATTTACCTCAAGCGAGTTGACAGTGATGGTGTAACGCTGTTTTGTACCTCTTTATTTGGCACAGTTTTTTAAATATGTTTAGCGCTGGTCTGGGGGTACTTGGCTGAAAAAAAATTATTGAAAAAAAACTATTTTCTTTGGTCATAATCGACACTGACATCTTTTTCTTCGACGTCCCTGTTTCCATCCAGTCTTCAGTCAACATGAACGACAAGAGATTATTTTATGAGGTTGAGAAGCAGCACATCTAATCCACTGAAGGATATCCTCAAAAAAGATGAGATTTGGAAGAAAAATGAGTAGCTGTTGGGAGTTACAAGCAAGTAAAGTGTCCCCCAACTTTATAGAAAATCTGCTGAAGAGAATTACCAAGACAAAACTGTTGCTTATGAATAAAGAACTTAGAGATTTAAGTTACAACATTACTCGCAATGTACCTGGACAGTTTTTGAGCTCCATCTGCTTACTTTATTAGTTGTCAACCATCAAATTAATCATTAACAATTTTGATAATCAATCAGTTTGAGTAATTTTTTTTTAAAAAGTCAAATTTCTCTGACTCTAGTTTTAGTCTTCTATGACAGTTAACTAGATATCTTTGGGTTGTGGACAAAACAAGACATTAGAGGACGTCACCATGGCAATTTTCCGACAATTTATAGAGCAAACAATTAATTAATTGATTAAATAATCAATAGATCAATTGACAATGAAGATAATCATTACATGCAGCCCTAATATTGAGATGCACTGATTAATCATATCCTAAAGGTCCCCTCCAGACATGCTTGAAAGCATAAAAATACTTATATACTATACTCTTTCTCACTCATTAAAAAAAATCTGTATTCTATGAATATGAAAATATTCCGGGACCATGATGTCTCCTGCTTCTCTGCGTCCTCTGTGCACAGTTTCTGCACTGGAGGCTTCAGGTTGCCACATCAAGTCTTGTTTAAGTTGCATATTGGACCCCGATTGGCTTCCAAACTCACGAAATCATGGTTGCACGCGCACGTCTAAAACTCAGACTGAAGGTGAGGACAGAGAAAGTTTCCCTCTGCAGCAGATGAATGTGAAAACAGCCTTCTAGTGTCGAACTGCACATGCATCACTCTGCACAGTGAAGGTCGAACATCCGAGTGAGGGAACAATAAGCAGAACTCTTAGTAATTTCTTAGTGGTGTGGGATGTTCTGGGCAGAAGTGCCATGATTCAAAAGACTCATATACAAATGTATTAGTCAGTTACTGCAGTTTGTTCGACGAAAACCTACTAACCAATCATCAAGAAATCTTTCTATTTATCATACTGACTTTTGTTGAACATAAAGTTTTACAAGCAACCAAGACTTTTAACTTGCACTGGATTGAAATGTCTGAGTGAAATACACCAGTTTTAACATATTACAGTAATTACATCTGTAAGTTTTGTACATATTTTTGAGAGTTTATATAAAAGATACACTCTTATTCCTGGTTTTGAGTTTGGTCACTGGCAGGCAATGTTCTTGGCACACAGGCAGAAACAAATTGAAACTTGGGAGGAAATACAAAATCCTCTTCTAAACAGCAGGGAGCAAGCGCTCCAAGGAGAGAAAGCTAAACTCACCAACAATGGCTGCACCTGCTGCAATTTTATTTTCCCCCTCGTCCTCATCACCCCTGCCAGCCACCAAAAATAGGAAATTAAGGTCCGAGGAGTGTGTACTTCACTGTTGTCACGTTACATGATTTCTAAACGATGAAGCCCTTCTCCTTTTCAAAACTTCAAACAGTTACCTCCTGCTGTTACCCCTTGGGGATTCAAGTGCAGAGATGCCCGGTGCACCTTTAAACAGTCGAGTTGTTTCCAAAAAACTTTTTTAGATTATGTGTGATTGCTGCCAAGAGAATTCACTGGCAATGGCCTCCTTTCTCTTCAGTATTTGTCTTTTTCTATTTTCTATTTTCATTTATTTTATGTATCTGGGTTTATTTTGTGTTCTATTAACTGTTGTCTAGTAGATTGGGATATGTTGGAAAGAAAAACCAAAAATGACGACAGTCATATTAAGGTAAAAAGTGGACAGAGGTTCAAACCGAAGGGAACAAACTGCCTGTTGCATTTAAAGTCAGGCCCTGTGGGAGAGGGTCCCTCAGTTGCCCTTTACTGGTTGGCTGCAGAACACA
>JAJHUR010097649.1:0-26174 GCA_027495735.1 Lutjanus campechanus
CACCAGTGGCTTTTCCTATGACGACACCCCAAGTGCCTGTGTATGGAATGGTAAAGAACAGTCTAATCTCTGTCATACATGATTCGCAAAGCTTTCATTCGTGCTCTGCTGAGGTTAATCTTCTCTAAATCTGACCAGCTCCCTCCTCAGATGACGAGTCATCAGATGGGGGGCGTTCCCATGATGCCCCCGCAGCCTGTCATGTACAACCAGCCTGTCCTGAGACCCACCAATCCCTTTGGGCCCATCCCGGGGACACAGGTAACACACACACAGACTGCGTACTAGTGCATATGGTACATACTGTAGTTAAAGGACTAGTCTGACATTTTATTTTAACACAAGATTATGTGTTAAAATAAAATCTTTTAAAATGTTAACCATGTGTTAGAAAGACTTTCTGGCAGGCAGCTTTCTGCCAGAAAGCCCTGAAGGCTAACTTCTCCCATGTGCTGCTCCACCACACACATACAGAACCTTGGCATACATACAACCTGAAGCTTTTTCTGTGCCAGCAACAGCCGTGGCCGGAGGCACTATGTCTTCAGGTTGTCCGTCCATCCATCCGTCCCATTCTTGCAAATGTGATATTTCAAGAACGTCTTGACGGAACTTCTTCAGATTTGGCACAAACATCCACTGAACTGATTAGAATTTGAAGATCAAAGGTCACTGTGACCACACGTTTACGTATGATTTATATTACACACACACATCTAATATGATAAAATGAAGATGTGATGACATTTTATATCCAAAAGGTCAAAGGTCAACTTCACTGTGACATCATAATGTACAGCTCTCTGTCAGTCCTCCTCTGTAAAAATCATTAAAATATAAATTACTTAAAAAATTCTTACCTGCAGTCGTATTTATCCATTTAGCTTGAACTGATGTGAGTTGTTGAGTTTTGGAGACAGCAGGTCTTTTTCTTGAATATCATGTGACGAGATGGCACTCAGCTTGTGGTGCTCAAAGTGGTAAAAACAGACTTAAAAAATCAACAGCAGTGTCTCTTTCCAGGAATCATGACCTGGTCAGTTACTCCACAGGCCTCTGTCATGAGCAGATTCATGAAGGAACTATTTTCCACCAACCGTATCATGGTGCAGAAGGAAGCGTGCGTCTACTCATGGACGACAGATTACAGCGCCATTGATGTTTACATCCCACTCAGAGCATGAGCCTCTCATCCATGTGCAGATGCCCTTAACTGTATACAGACATAGATAACATGAAAGCTCGCCAAAAGTGAAGCCAAAGCATCTTGATCGCCCCCTGGTGGCTGGCTGCAGTACAGGTCATAAATCCTGGCTCCCCAGTGTTAATAGGTGGGAGATGAGCCAAACTAAAACATCAACGTACACGTCAAATGAATTTTTCCCAAAGATGATTTCTGTCATTTTCAGTAGTTCTTATCACGCTGATGTTTGTTCAAGTGTTCATTTTTGTGATCAGTTTGGTTTGAATTAGTTATTTGATGATATAAAAAAGAGGGTTTGATGTCATGAGTAGGGATGGGCAACGATTTTCGAATATTCGTTAAATCATAAAAAATCGATTTGTTAATTAATAATCAATAAGTTCATATCTGTTAAAAAAAAAAAAATCTGTGTTACTGGCGTCTCCCGCATGGGGGCAGCATAGCATTTGATGACATAGGCTACTGTGTGTGATGTTTGCCGCTGTAGTAGAAGAACGAAACATAAGTCCACGATGGAGAGGCTGCTGCAGCACAAAAGTCCTGTGTGGAAATATTTTTTAAAAAACAACGGCAACAGAAGTGCAATGCACACTATGCGACCAAACTCTTGCCTACCACAACAGCACCTCAACGATGCTCCACCATATAAAAGCGAAGCACCCGGGTGAGAGCGGGGAGCCGACATCATCAGGGGGCGGGCAACAGACAGTCGCGTTTCCATTACAGCTGTTCGCAAAATAAAAGCGATATTTCTGAAATGTCGACAAAGTCCAAATGCGATTTGCAGGTGTTTCCATAGAACGTTGTTTTGCGAACTAACCGTAATTCTCGTAAATTCTCGTCCGTCCTGTCCTGCGAGACTTGAGGAAAATGGCCGAAAGCGTCGTACGGCTCCATGGTTACGGGACACTGATCTCAGCTGCCGCTACAGCTGTTGACCCTTACGTCATTGTCCGCTGACCTGCCGGTGACGTGTAAATTCGAAAAAAGTGTTTCCATTACACTTTTGCGATACACTTTTATATCGACACGTCTGAAAAACCACCTCATGAGAGCGTAAAAATGTTTTAGCGATATTTGATAGGATTTTCGAAATATAGGTGTTTCCATTACCAGTTTTTTATTGCGATATTTAGGTTTTGCGCATTTCTGAAAATCACGGGTCTGTTGTTCCAGCTGCGGGTCCGCGGGGGAGTGGGGGGCGAATAATCGAAAAAAATCGAATAGTTCCCTGTGATAATCGAATAGTAATTTTGCTGAAAACGCACATCCCTAGTCATGAGTAACAGCTGAGCTCTGCTCACGATTGAGTCGGCCGGCTGCCCTGGGCGGGAACTTGAACGCGCTGCTCCAACTACTGTGCAGACTCTGGCTCCAAATGACGTCACCAGCACAAGATGGCAGCGCTCGTATCTGGGATATTTTGGCTTCAGTTTTGCACAGTGGTAGGAAGTGGAGCTTTACATGTCAATGGTAGATGCACACTTCTTTCTGTGCAGCGATTCAGTTGACGGAATTAAATTTAAAATTAAATTTCTCACGACAAGGTCTGTGGTTTATCTTGAGTAACCGGGTTATGACTTCTGGAAGGAGACATTGATAATTGGTGCTTTTAGCGCCACAAGCTGAGTGCCATCTAGTTTCACTGTATTGGAGAGAAGGCTGACATCTGAACGGCCACTATCTCCAAAGCACCGCAACTAAGATGGATAAATATCACTACAGATAAAAGGCAAAATATGTATTTTTGATTTGGGAATCATAAAATGGCTGGGCTGTCTTAGATGTCCATTCAATATATAGATATAAAGTATAACAGCATAAGAACTGTATGAATGCTTCAAGTGTTCCTGAATAATTGATGCACTCATTCATAGTTATTCTTAACAACTGATAAGTAGCATTCAAACTGTGAGGGAGGATGAATTATGTTGTCAGATAATTTAAAAATTGACCAACAAGTGTGAAAAAAATCATTTTTCACAGCCAGGCTGCAGCTACAAGACTATCAGGAGAACAAACAAGTGTATTTTGACCAATTATTCAAAACATAAAGTAATATAATTGCTTACCGAGCACTCACGCTCACTGAGAAGCTGTTCTCCTGGCACTGCGGCAGGTAATATGCTCGTCAATAGATGCCTGAACATTTGATGAGATGTTTTGTTGAACTAAATTACTCTCCATTCACCCCCCCTCCTCTCTCTTCGTGTCCTCTGCAGATGCACTTCATGTAGGGATGATGTTGTAACCATGACAGCAAAGCCGAGAGAGACAAGGCGAGAGGAAAGAGATGGAGAGAAAGAGTCGAAGAAAACAAAATCCAGAACCAAATCCAGTGCCGAGGAGGAGGAAGAAAGAAGACAGAGAGGAAAAAGGGAGGGGAGAGGCAGAAGGAGAGAGGACCAGAGGAACGGATGGAAGGAGAAATGCTGATGTCTGTTTCCACGCCGCCTGACCCTCTAATCTCCTCTCCTCTCTCCGTGTGGCTACTGATCTCTCTGTCTTTGAATCTGTTATGCCGGGGCGCCAGAGGCTCCGCATCAATCCCACTCATCCTCTGTTTGAATTGCCAATTAAAAACGGCGATCACGATCTGTGATGACGCTACGAAGACTGACAGCTCTACGGGAAGTGTGCGCGAGCTCTGTCGCCACTTCCCGACCTCCTCATCCTGATCATTTCCTGTACAAACCAAACTCACCCACTTCCCCCTCCATCCCACGACCGAATCAAACTCGGAGGACACACGACGTCTCTTTCTCTGATTGGATTGTTTGCTGGCACTTTACTCAATGTGAACTTTGCCAAGGGTGTATGTCTGTGTAGGTGATTTCAGCATCTTGTTCCGATCGTTTCCCCCACTCCTGTTGCGTGTCATCCATCACCTGATGTCAGATGTGACTGGTTTGAATGCGTGTGTGCGTGTCCCTTTTTCTACATTTCAATGTGCTGCATCGACATTACCGTTTTGAGTCTTTTTACGAGCTCCGTTTGTTCTTAATTGCCAACTTCACATCAAGAATCCGGCGTGGAACGATAATTTTTGCGGGCACGCTCGCTCTTCTGTGTGTGTGGATGGTATGTATTTCTCTTTTGGTACCTGATGTCATTGCTGTGTTGCCAGGTACCGACGTGTTACTGCACTGGAATTAACTGATGAAAAGCACTGAGCCAGACCCAGGCATCGCATCTGGATGTAAACCTCTTACTCTAACTTTGCTACTTGGGGACGTGCTGTACACACTGTGTATTTTGTTCCTCTTTTTTTTTTTTTTTTTGCTCTACAGCTGTGCAATATCATGCAATCTGTCTTTCCCACCCATCTGTAGGCTGTTTAGAAGCTGTTTCCTGCTGTCGTGTTGTACTTCTTGTGTGTCCACATCAGGTTTCTGTACAAAATGCTGTTTTATTTTTTTCGGTTTGTTTCTTTGAACCTGTTCTGTTATACCCGTACTGCTCTAAAAGTAGTGAAAAATGCACTGAGAGCCAGATAGAGAGGGTATCAGTAAGGAGGCGATTCTCAGTCTGGCCAATCAGAAACGGTCCAACTCCCAACTGTATGATGTCCTCCCTGTCCTGAGCATTCGTCCTGTCCAAAATTAGTCTCCCGTGAAGCCCAGAAAAGCTGGAAGGCGTAATTACTGCAGCATATGTCTCGAGACATTGCTAGCACAGATAAGGGTTTGTTAATGTAGTGTTAACATTTACAGGCAGGACAGCTAAAGGTCAGTCGGAGGAGTCAGATGAGGACCGGACCGTCCGTAGGAAAGCAAACTGAGGGTAATGTCTGTCGATCACGACCCTAGTAATGCCTGCAGTGACGACATGCAGATTAATTCAGACAGCCAGAGACGGGAGGCTTTAATGAGACGTTAAATGTTAATGTGGCTTTTCTGGCAGATTCAAGGTCGAGTTGGACCCACAAGACAGACGATATATATATATATATAGCACAAACCTTCGAAGAGGGGACAACGCTCTGCTGCACAAAAACCTAAAATCATTGCTGGGATGTACAGTTGAAAGGGGCAATAATCGATTGGGGGATGAAGTCGTTTTTCTATTGATTGTGTCTGTTCTATGTACATGTACTGTATGTGTGTTTGTGTGCACATGCCTTCCCATAGAGATAAACAGGGTCATGTTCCTCGGTTAGAGATGAAAGGTCTCTAGTGAGCTGGTAGCGTGTACTAACTTAGCAGTGAGTGTTATTGTGACCGTGTCTCAGTCTGTACAACCCAACATCAAATTAAGGTGGCTCTAGGATCACACATCTGCTAAAAAACGCAAAAAAAACAAAAGCCCCCCCTCAAGACATTGGACCCGGAATCTTCAAAGCGAAACCTCTCCGCTGGTGATTCCGCACAAACCCGTCAGAGAATCGCGACTGTTTTGGTGACGTCTCCCCCTTGAACTGTAACTGCTGGCTACGCAAAAACCAATCTCCCTGCAGCTACGACTCTACTACCAGCAGAGCGAGAGACTTCAGTGTTTAGATGCCGTCGCCGAGCGGGCAGATATTCTCTGACGATTTGAAATAAGAGGCCAGCTGACGTTTGGATTATCTCCTTTGGAAAAATTGTCGTTTCACTCTCCTCCATTACTCGTCGTTCCAGTGGTTTGTCTTTTCTCCGTCAAGCTGAATGCTCTTTTCATCGTGCACTTCGCTCCCACGACGCAGCTCGATCCATCCTGGGCCAACCTCTGACTGTTACTGTGTCCTCTGTATATAGGTAATGCCGTTCATGTGTTTTTAGACGTGCTCTCTCTGTAAAGTGATCGAAGCCCCATTGGATGACGTACTGTACGTGGGACAATTTATTGCTGTATCTGTGTTTGAATGGTTGTACTTTGAAGGTGTCATCATCCAGGGATGGGTGGGTGGGCGGGTTTGATGTTTGTGATGTTTGTGTCCATCTTGAGGAGGAAAGGGGGGGTAGGGGTTTAGGGGGGTGGGGGTGGTGGGGTTGGGGGAGGGAGGGTCAAGGGTAAACTATCACAACTGGTCTATACCAAGAGTGTCTTCATCGAGGAAGTGGACAGGACAGGGTCTGTCCTCTTCGAAACAGGAACATTTTTTTGCACCAAAGTCATCATCAAAGCGCAGCTTCTTCTTATTCAAGGTCACAACGGATGGATGATATCAGAACTCAAAAAGGATTTTTCTTTTCTTTTTGGTCTTTTATTTTTAGAGACAAAGAAACTGTCTTTTTTTGCATGATTAAGTGTCGTCTTTTTATTGGCTTGTGTGCCCGGTAAAAGCATGACCATTGTGTGAACTCTCACTTACCGGTGTGTTTGGAAAATGTTAAGGAAATTTCTCCATGAGATTTTTTACTTACCTCTTGACATGAACGTTCATTGACATTCATAAATCAACTGTTTTACAATGTAGGGGTCTGTAACTGTTTGAAGGCTGCCTCGCATGCAGAAATGCAACTTGCAAGTAACCCATCAAACTTCAAACCCAGTTACCATAACTGCATCTTTGTAAAACACCCATGGATGTCAATGCCAGTTATCACCTAGCTAGCTAGACATTGCAGTCTTGTAAAATCGCTCTTTATTAAAGCGTTGCTATTTTCAATACGTGTGTTTGAATGCTCGCTCCTTTTTCATACTATGCCAGCAGCATCATGGGAGGTTGTGATTGAAAGTCAAAGTACTGTAATACGTGTTTGGTCTGGTCCATATTGTGTGGTGTTTTTAACGTGTTTGCCCAGTCTTGTCCTGTCTGTTGCCATCAACTGGACTTATTCTTTCCCAGTCATCCCTCTAAAAGCACGGACTGGTTTCCTGAAACCAGGCTCGGAAGAAGCTTCAACTTTATTTTTAAGACAATTTCAGCAAACCAGGCAAAGTGTGCAGACCTGGACAAGGGGTTTCGACATCAGTGACACTGTTTTCAACCCCATTGTTCAAGAGCACATGGGTAAAATTCCCATGTCTGTCACGTCATGTCTCTGCACACTTTTGTTTTTGTAGCACATTATCAAGAATACGTCTGTCCCCGATTACCTCTCCCCTGCTAAATCGGTCTAAGACACACAGCATAAAAGTTGCGAGGCAAACTAGAACTTTCCTAAAAGCGTCCTCCAGCAAGTTTCTCAATTAATAATACGAGAAAAAACCTGCTTCAACAGTTGAGTCTTTTAGAGAAAGTATTTTTTCCACTTACATTGAATTCATCCTGCCTTTCCATACAAATCTAATACAAATGACTAGAAAAGTTCTAAACTAGTCAGCGCACGCAATACTACCTGCACTCTAACTTTACAAAAAGGATATAGGAGGAAATCTAAGTCAAGATGTACTTCACTCATTCTTGAGAACTGGGACAAAAACGTAATTTGAGGTGGGTTTGATTTTTAATCTTAATCTTGTGATGGAAAGTTTTTTTTTTTTAAAGATCAAACTCTTGACTATTAAACTTCATAGTGGACCAGCCTCCTAGTGATTAAATTTTTATCAAATGTAGACATCAACCCCGTCAGATTTTCCATCTGACAGAGCTGACAAATTGTTAAATTTTTCCATTTCACAGCATATTTGTAGTAAGTAGCCATTTGCTCAAGTAGCTCGGAGTTCTCTTGATGCTAATCAAAACACATTTTTCAAATAATAATAATAATTGATAATAATGATTTAGCTTTGATTTAGAAGGGCTACAGAGTTGACTTATGGTTGAGACACATCTGAGAGCAGTATTATCTAATACATTTTTATTAAAAAATAAAAAGCTGACCAACGCTCGAGCGGTATTCTCACCTATTTTCAACCGGGAAGTGAGACACTGGTCCTTACAGTATAGCTAAACCTTTTTATGCCAAATGAAATTGTGATTAAATCTATTTTAGAGCAAATATGATTATAATCGCACATTTTTACACCCATTAGTTTCCTGTCAAGGACAAGGATGTTTTTGACACAGAGCAAGTTTAGAAATAAAAAAATTAAAAAAAATTAAAGCAAACCAAAACATTTCTCAAATTATAGATATATAAATCTATGTAAATTTTAAAAAATGGAATTGAAGTCTTGGAATTACTCTTAAGTTTTTTTGGTAGGACACAACTTGTCACAGTTCTCAAGAATGGGTGACTCACAGGAACAATGGGTTGCTTGTTGTCCTGTATTTTCTTTAAAGACTCTCAAGACCATTATCTACTCAAGTATCTGCAAATACTCAACAAGGATCCCTACAAAGTGGACCTTTGTATTCGTCACCGAAGCTACTTCACGGACTAATCTGGCGGCTGGAAACCAGACTGACATGTTAACCAGGGCAGAAACTGCATTTCCATGTTGTTATGCCAGTGAACGGCGCATGATGTCTATGCAGTTTCACGCTCCACCCTCCGTCCATTTACGCACATAGGCCTACTCATCATATTACCTCAGTATACCCTCAGTATTGTGTATACTGCATCCACTGCACTCATTCAGTACTCGAGTGTCCATCTGTAAACTGTTCATTGTTGTCGAGGGCATGAAACTCAGCAGTGTCCATGATAAAAGTCTTGTTAGCAGGGAAGTGAGGTTCCATACCTTCAATTTCTTCTCATTTTCTTTTTTTCTATATCAAAGTGATTGAATTATCAACAGGTTTGGATTGTTATCAAATTATTGGTTTTTATTTGAAAAGCATAGGTTGATGTTTTTGGAAGAAAATGGAATAAAACGTCATCTGATGCTGAGCTCTTATAGTCATTTGGTGACTCCTCCACAAACACTTCAAAAGTAATACTGTGCAACCCTAAATCCAAAAATGTTGGCAAGCAGTGTATTTTTAATCTATATTTAATTCAATACAGCACAAAGGCAAGATATTTTAAACTTTGCTTTTTGTAAATATACACTCTGAATTCTGAGTTTGATGCCTGCATCACGTTACAAAAAAGTGAGGACAGGATCATACTTATCACTTTAATACGTCACCTTTTCTTTTAACAACACTCAGTAAGCGTTTGGGAACTGAGGACACTAATTGTTGAAGTTTTGAAAGTTAGGATATTACTTTGGACGCTTCTTATTCTTTCTTCATCTACGACCTCAAATGCTCAAAAGTTCAGGGTCTCTGGTGTAATATTTTTGTGCTTCATAATGCACAAACACATTTTAAACTGGAGAAAGATCTGGACTGCAGCCACACTGTGGTAACACGTGCAGAATGTGTCTTGGCATCATCTTACTGAAACAAGCAGTAACATACCCGAGAAAAACGTCGGAATGGCGGCAGATGTTGCTCCAAAACCTGTATGCACCTTTCAGCATTAATGGGACCTTCACAGATTTTGTGAAACATGTTCGCAGGCAACAAATTCAGAATGAGTGTATATTTACAAAAAACAAAGTTTCAGTTTAAACATTTGTTCTGTATTCAGTTCAAGTCAACATGTATTTGCAAATGATTGCTTTGTTTTCATTTAGATTTTACACAGCGTCCCAACTTTTTTTGGAATTGGGGTTATATGTTAATTAAGCACTGAGTCAAGCCTAGAGTTGTCATGATAGCAGAATTTTAAAACATTGATAACAATACTAGTATACTTTAAAAAAAATACTTAATGCACATTTCAATACTACGGCAAAAAGAAAAAAAAGTTGCGCACAAAATAGATTGTTTTTAACAGCCTGAACACACTGCTGGTACAGAAAAAGTCACTGAAGACTTTCTGGTTTTGTCGCTGCAAGTCAAATTTCAGGCAGGTTAAAGACTAGACCGAAGTCTTCAATGAACACTTGGATAATTTTTTAATAGCTTTGGTACTTTTGATACCATTGAATTTTAGTATTGTATCATTTGAAAAAAGTTACTCCTGACAACCTTAATTAGTTAAATTCTGAGTGAAACCAGAGCTTGAAATTAATCTTTTTCCTCAGTGTCCGACATGCTACTTCTCAGTGTCCCAGACTTAACTAATGTCCCATATTTATTTATTTTTCATTCTACATAATATAGTTTAATAACATCATTTCAGTAACTCACATCACTTCATTGACTTATTCTTGTTGGAAGTTCTGCTAACTGTTGAATAACAAATTGTAATGACCCATTTCTTAAGTTTTTGTTTTTCTTTTATTCACTGGTTGAGTTACTGTTTCCTGTTTATTTCTAACGGATTGATCATTAAATTCATTACTGCAAACTACAGTGCAAATACATTGATTGGTGTAGACTGATGGATATACATAGACACAGTTTGAACATATCTAATAGTTATTACTTCTACTAAAACTATTTTATTTTAAACACCATGACAGTGTGTAACCTGCATGTGACACAGTGTAAAGTTTGGTCCAGTACCATCCCACATTTTTAAAATTTCAACACCTAACAATTAAATTGATATAGTTCTATGGTCAATTATGTATAAATGTAATAATTTAATTTGGAACGACATGTTTCTTTGCTCTAAGATTTTCCTAAACACTAGTTTTGTGTCCCAGGTGTTGTTTTTATTGGCGACATCTGCGTCTTCTCATCTTCAAATATTCACACAGAAGCTATAAGTTCAGTTGAAATTCATTTTATTGATAATTAAACATTTCAAAGAACATAGGACAAAATGTAATTTAAAACAAAATGATAATATTTGTGTTCATTGTCATTCATACAAGTTGAATGTGGCATCAAAAATCGCTGTTTTGGGGGAGAGGGGCGAGTCGAGCGTTGAACCAGCAACCGATCCTGAGCCAGGTTATTCAACTCTGAAATGAAGGGCCTACCGATGTGCTCTTAAGCAAGGCACTTAACCCCGAAGTGGCCCCAGGGGCGCGTTTACAAAAACTAAAACAAACCCATCCTACCTAAAATGTCCCACGTCCAGCTCTGGCTGTGATTGCCTGGTACTCGTCAACGACGGGCTGTTAGATACGATGATGTTCTAACAACAGGTTCAGATTTAGACTAAAAGACGTGTCCTCCAAATCTCGTGCGAGTGAGCGGTCAGTGTGTTGGGAGCAGGAATGTATGAGCAGAGGGGGGAAAAAAATGTAGGGATACGATCAGGAAAATAAAAGAAAAAAGAAGAAGAAGAAAAAAAAAAGAAGGTCATTTCCCATTAAAAAAGGGAAGGGGATCCATTTCCAAAAAATCCTGACAAAGAAAAATCCCTGAAGACAGGTAAGGAATAGGAGGTATGGATACAGGTGTATCTGTGTGTGTGTATGAGAGTGTGTTTGTGAGTGTGTACGCGTGTTTCGGGGAGGGGCAGGAGTGTGTGGTCTGAGTGTTTACCTTAGTGGGGGGGCACCCCATCGTCCACAGCATTTTCAGGCCTAACGCTGCTGTTTTCCCCATCCCACGCTACAGCTGCGTGTGGCGTACGTCCAGGGCAAGGGCTCAGTTTGGCTCCCTCCCACTCTAGCTGCAATAATCAGCAAGAGGAAGAAGGTGGCTGGAGCAGCAGCAACAACAAGGCATGCAACTAACAGTTCACATGGAGAAGGTGGAATAATGTGGAAAAATTTTTTAGAGAGGATATGTGTCACTTAAAACCTGACAAAGAAAGCACTACCAACTGAGGTGGCGAGTAAGAAATAAGATGAGTAGTGTGTGTGGTACAATCACGAACGCAACAGCTACTGTAAAAAAAAATACAGGTGGAATCAGGTGTGCATTAGTATCATCTGCACGTGTTAAGTCTGCCTGACATGAGTGATGCAATGAACCCAGTTTAAATACATCTAGATACAAGTGTGGGGGTGTGAATGCAGAGAAAGCCAGTGTCAAAATGAAGTGTGTGTGTGTGTTTCTGGTGAGATCAGAAGAGGGGAAAGGAAAAGGTCATAATCGGCCCTCCTCACTGCTGCTCAGGAAAAATTGGCGGCCTCTGCTAAATCCAAAACAACCTTCATATTCACCTGCAGCGTCGAGACTGTCACCTCATATCCACTCAGTCAATAACCCTAACTCTACACACACACACACACACAAGCATCACGACACACTGCACAGCATTTAGAAAACACACTTGTACCTGCTCTCAGCTCAAACGGTGAATCACTGCTCTCTCTTTCGGATCAAAAACGTATGCAACGTCTGATTTTACACCCACCACTCGCTACAAGCATGACGGTAATCCTTTTCAGCCACACAAATCCAGGTTGCCTCTTTTTTTTTTCCTTTTTTCTTTTAACAGATCGGTACGACTCAACTGTCCTGCTTCATCAGCTTCTACTTGCTATCTCCAACCGTTTTTTTGTTTTTTTTTAGGAAGAAATACAATCATCTTAATATTAACAGTCAGTGTTCTTACCGTTCAACCAAATGTTGGTCGGCAAATTAAGGTTTTTAATTATTTATAAGAGTACCAAGTTGTACATTTTCAGGTATGAAAACTAGCTCAACTTTCTCTCAAAAAACACCAACGGTTTCCAACACGAGCGGAGGCATGACAGTAGCTGATGGGCCTGAAATAAAGGCTAATAATGATAGAAAATGTTGAAAACCATTTGTAAATTTAAAGCTACTACAAGGAGTTTTTAACCGTTTAGGAAACAGTCTCAATTTGACACAGATGCCTCTATATGATGCACATAAGTTAACAAAACAATCAGTGTGATTGTAGTATTATAGTTAGTCATAATGGCTGCCAGTGGGTCAGATTCTCCTTGAATTCTGGTGAAACGAGCCTGTGTTTACAGTGTTTTATTTATTTTCCCAGGCAATGTTACACCAAATAGTACATTATCAATTTAAAAAAGAAGCAGGGGGAGACTTTTATTTAGTTAATTTTAGTTTTGACAATATAGTTTGTGGTTAATACTGTGGAAACGCCTCCGCTTTTGTCCATGGGCGCCTTAAACAAAAAAAAAAAAGATCTCCTTGTAGCAACTTTAAGTATCTACTATAAAATCAGTGGCCATACGATGCTTGCTGTCATCCCTCAAAGTTTCATAAATGCAAATACGTACAAAACCAACAAAAACAACTTTTTTTTCAGTCTGATAAAAATATCCTGGGTTCAACTGAGAATTAGCTAAAATTATGTGGATGCACTCAAATTCCTTTTCACACAAGATGCTCTGATAGCACACAAAACTGAACTAGAAAGAAAGGTGAATTACTTCTGTTCTAATGTTCAAGAGGCAAACAACGACCTTTAACAAAACGCTCAGACAGGATATATTGAACTTCCGAGAGTGGGACTTGTTTGTTCCATTTTGATTTGTTTCAAAAAAAAGCCCGGGCTATGCAAGAAAACACAAGAAAGGGAAATTATGGCAAACCACTCCAAGAAAGAATCCTAGCCAAATACTTCCAATTTAAATCGCTGAAAACATCTGGACTTCTACACTGTATTTTTAAAGTTTTTTTTAATCAAAGTCATGACAAAAATTCACACACTGCTTTCCCTCCCAACTATCAAACGTCAACCATGCGTAATACGCCTGGTAATATCCATCGCAAATTAATCAGGAAGGCCTGTGTGGACTGCAAATTTACTCTGTAGTCACTCTTCACAGCCTGAAAACAGCAGGTAGACAATGCTACAGAGTTAATGGGGTCAAAAATTGCTTAAAGAACAAATTCTGCACTTTTCATGTGGCTGTCTAAACAGTGTTGATGGTAAATGTGTCAACTGAAGCAATAAATTTCTCAGTGCTGCAATACTGATCCAGAAAACAGAGTTTTCCTGCTCACAAATCCGTGCTGCAGTGCCTACATGTAACACAATGCACTGCGGCTCAATTCTGAGTCCCACACCCATGCGGTCGTGTTATTGCCACTCTAGCTACAGCGATGACTTTGTTGTCCAAAAAATTAGCGTTAGGTGATAAAATTATTCATCTATGGCTACACAGAGGTGGAGACCAGAAATCCAAGCTGAAATAACCTGTAGTTCTTCCTGCATCCAGTAACATCACTGTGACATCACTGGATGCAGGAAGGAGGACAGATTTTGCAGCAGGAGAACTCTGACAGACACCGACTGTGAAGAAGTGTAGAATTTTTCTCTTTAACCTTCAATTTTAACAAGTCAGTTTCTTAATTTTGCCATATCAAAGATTTCAGCGACCCAAAATTGAATGTCAGTTGCTTGAGAAGCCTTAACCTATCAAGCTCATTGAAAACAACCTGAAACATAAGACAATCTGGTCAATTAACATTCTCCATCTACAAAACAAAGGTTCTTCAGTAAAGGCAACAAAAACCTGGCTGATGCATCGCTCAAATCCAATGTCACTTCTGTTCTGCTTTCTCTTCTAGTTGACATGTATCACTGATAAAGCAGTCACAAGTCTGGACGAACAGACTGGCTGTTACAGGAGGGTCAGTGCAGCCGAATTCAAACAAGGCCTGTTACATACTCCACACAGGACGTTCCTATGCCAACACTAGTGTGTGGGTTTGAATGTATATTTTTAAACTGTTATCATGGAGAAATATGAGCCAATACAGACCCGAATCTTCATCACTGCAGGATGAATTATTAAAAGAAGTAGAGACAGAGCCAGGTGGATAATTTTCTCTTTCTGCCAGAGCACCAGCTCGTGTTTAAATGGATTGAGGGCTGCAAGTAACTATTATTTTCATTATTGATTAATCTGTCGATCATTTTCTCAATTAACTGATTAGTTGTTTAGTTTGGAATATGGTGAAAAATGTCATGTGATCAAGGAAGTTGAGATGTGTTTATGAGTTGCAAGAACACATTAATAATCTTTTATGAGGAGTAGATGTTTTTAGCAGTTAAACTGAGCAATATGTTAATGGAGACTGACAGTCAGTCACTTGAATCGAAGTCCAGTCTGCATTTTCAGAGCAGTGGGCTTTTCTTTTTAGGGTCATGGGCTTCGCTTTACATCTACAAACAACTCATAGATATAAACAGCTGATCAATTTACCAAGTAGGACTCGTCATTGCTTGTTTCTGTCCATTTAGTTTTTTTGTTGCTTGCATCCTGTTCTCACTGTGGAGCTTTCCCCAAATCTGGGGAAACAATTTGCTTCATCCATAGATTATATATTAAATAGGAATTCAACCATTACAGTCTACAGCTCCAACTTACTATTTGGACTGCAGTAATAATTTTTGGACGAGAATGAGACATTTTTATGTAGAGTAATTAATAGGCCTTGATTCAGTACACAAAGACTCTCCCCCATAGGATCCCATTCTGGCCTCCTTTGTCCAGACAAATGTTTCAGCTTAACATTCAACAAGGAACCAGCTGTGCCTCTATAACATCTAACAGAAACTGTGAATGTGAATGACAATATTCCAATATTAGCTGTTCAACTTCTCTCCTGCCCTACTTGTCCGAACACCTTGTCATTAACTCAAATAATCGCCCACTTAACTCAACCGCCATCAACTGACAGGCAAGCTAGTTACCTAGAGACGAGGTTAAGATGGAGAAAAGTGGAGATGCATTCAAATTAGAACCTTGCTCCCTCTCTGATTTTCCTCTTATACCTGTCCCTTATGTAAATACACATGCACGCACACACACGCGCTTGCACATACACACACGCACACACACACACGCACACACAATCTGCAGTGTGGAAGGAGTGTTTGGGGAGTGGGACTATCGATAAGGAGGTTCTGGCGTGTGGTAAGGGTAATCATGGCGCTGGGGCATGGGTTGCCCGTGTGCGGGTGTCTGCTCATACGGTGTGGATGTGGAGTAGCTTCCCGCTGCAGCGTAAGCTCCCGATGAATCATATGCTCCTGATGCCCCGTAGCCTGATGCGTCATAGCTTCCAGCCGAGGCATCGTAGTTCCCAGATGAAGCGTTGTAGCTCCCCGATGAGGCGTCGTAACTTCCCGAGGTGTCGTACGTTCCTGGTGCTGCGTAGGCTCCCGATGCGGCATAGGTTGGGGGTGCCGAGTATGTCCCTGGGGGCGCAGGGGCAGTGGTGGAGGCCTGTGCCTGTGTGGTGGCCGGTGGAGGTGGAGGAGGTGGCGGTGGAGGAGGAGGATTGGTGTAGGCATACTGGAGGTACTGGTACTGTTGCTGGTACTGCTGATACTGTTGATATTGATGCATTTGCTGGTAGTATTCTGTGTAAGATCTGGAGACGAAATGAAGCAAACAAGTCTAAAAATCACATCTCACATCCAATAAAGAACAAGTGGATGTTTCTTTAAACTGTTTAGTGTTTTCGTAATTATTAGCCATGTTTCCATGTAACCATAAAGGAAATTTAAAGCCAACTTTTAAAATGTTGCAAAAAAGAAAAAAGATATTATGCGTTCCCATCAACTGGTTTGGAGTGAATAAACTACACAACGCCTAATCTGGTCAGAAATGGGTACTATAAGTTACGTTAATAAACAGAATAGAAGAACTTTGAGACTGTAAACCCGAAATAAAACTGGTTGTTTGCCAACTGCCCAAAAAAACCCAGTCAACTTTGACGTAATATGTAATCCTTGATAAGGCATTGTTGCTTAGCTTTGCCTCCAATTTTTCCCAGTAGCTGCTCATGGGATTCCCCACCGGCCCAAAAAGTGTTTTCCCCCCATAGGCCACGATCATAAAAAAGGACGTCTGCAGAACTGTTGACAGGCAAACCTCGAACTGCCAACAAGGTCAGTCGTGACTCTATTATGAATTTTTTGTGGGCTTGGAGAAATTGTTTTAGGCTCGGAGGGTGTGAAAGAATTCCGGGTGTTAAGAAATATTTTATGGCTGTCGGTGCCGTCCTAAATAGAGGTGCTCCTCTTTCTATTAAACTGATACCGAGGTGATGTATTGTTGTGCAGAGCGCACAGCACCTGAGGTCAGTCTCTCTACTGGTGAACAAGCAGCGCAGCTGAGCTGAGAAACATGGCATCTGGGGGATAAAGTTACAATAGCAGGGTTAACTATTAAAAAGAAAAATGCCTCGGTACTGGGAGTATTTTTGATTTAGTCCAAATGATAAAAGGTGAGCCAGCAAATAATGCAGATTACTGACTGGTCAGTGTAGAAAAGGTGGAGAAAAGGTGAGGAGCGAAGCTGTTGGCCTTGATGGAAACATGACTATTGATCAATCAGTGCTGTAAATAAACTGTTGTTGTTATTATATGTGCAAATGGGAGCAGGCTTAATGTGCTTGTTTTTCATGTAACTGACTCCTCTATCAAAACATGTTATGTGTACCTAGCAACAGGGTCTGACCCTTCAGGCGTGGGGGTGGCAGCTGGGGGCTCTTCAGGTCCTCCAGGTGGTGTTGGCAGCAGGGCGCGGCGTTTGGGTCGTATCTGAGCAAAGGAACCCGGAACGGGGTCGGGGAGGAGGGGGGCTCGGTTTCCTCTGATTGGGCTGCGGTCCCGCTCGTTGTCTGCAGCTGCTGCTGCTTTCCTCCCTGCCTGCTGCTCTGCTAGAACCTTTAAGTGGAATTATGTCAGTTAATATACATAAAATGCAAAAATATATACAGAACAATATTATAAATGATTTTTACTGAAATATTTGTTAAAAGACCTTCTGTCCCTCCTGAAAGAACTTGGCTCGTGCTGCCTCGAAAAGTGTTGTAGGATCTGGTGCGCCTGCTGGCTCTACTTCTTCAACAGTGGCGGTGGTTGCAGAATTGTGATTGGTTATATCTTGGTACACCTGGTCAGCAACGGACCCATACACCTGGCTGGCGAGAGCACCGTATATGACCCCATCTGCACCTTTGGCGCTTGTTATGCCCTTCAGAGCAGCGTAGGTGGGGTCAAAGGATGTGGTGTTGTAGAATGAGTTATGGACACTTTGTTGAACCTGCAAAGAAAGACGAGAGACACGAGCATTTAAAACATTTTGTACATACTGAAACAAATTTATCTAAACCACAGTAATGGTCAAAGAAGTGTGAAAGTACATTTTTTACAAGTTAAAAACAAGTCGATCAACAATTGGGGATGTTCTGGCAACTAATTTCCCTGTTGATTAAATGAAAATTTTAATTTAGAACAGTCGACTAGTCTTGAGGTTGTAAAAAAAAATTAAAACCCTGAAAATTGAACACAGTGTATTAAATGATAAGGTTAAGCATTTTCAGAAAAAACATTACGTGTATTAATAGCCATTTGAAGCAGAAAATCACATTCTTCAATAATCAAATTGTACTTTAAATGCTGCTGAAATGTGGTTACACACTAGTCCGGTGGATATATGGTTGTTTATTCTGACACAGCCTACATACAACCTCACTTTCATTTTATAGATCAAAATACTGTCAAACTGCTGGTTTTACAAGATATTACCCGTCCCACTTTGCTGATTACAATTACTTCCAGGCCGCCTGGCCTTGAGCACAGGCAGGGGGGCTGTCACCTGATGTGTGACAGGCATCTGTGTAACATCTTAGAGCTAATCAGCGTTGTACTGTACTGTATAAAAAGTTTAACTGACTAGTATTTTTGGTGCCTCTAGTGATCATCACGTGCATCCCACTAACCAGCTGTCTCAGGTTTTACAAAGATACCAGATGCCCTGCTAGAGAGAGGACTCACTTGTATGGGCAGTCCAGCTGCAGCTGCTGCAGCTGCCGCTAACACAGCTGCTTGACTCTGGTGATGCTCTAGTGATGGAGGTGGTCTCGGAAGAAGACCCTCCCTGCCACCTGTGAGGAGAAGAAAACATGATGAGAACATTCACACTAGTAGTTTTCACCACTCAATTATATGCAAAACACAAATGGATGCTTCATGTCCACCTGTTGCACCAGGGTTTCCAGCCGATACAATCTGGTTGATCAGAGGTTGGGCTTTGGACAGCTCGACGGCCAGCTGACGGCCCTTGTACATGGTCCCGTTGAGTGCCTCAATAGCTGCCAGGGCCTCCTCCTTCCTCTCCATATGCACAAATGCATAGCCAACATTTGAGCATAATCTGGCTGTAGAGTAAACAGGAAGTAGGGAGATCAGTGTTTACATGAGACATTGATTTCAAAAGAAAATGCATCAACTCCACATTTTCATAACTATCTTAATCTTTATTATCTTCAAAGATTTAACACTTTGAAAATCCAACTGTCTATCTGAAATTGTACCCCTAGAAAACTTCAACCAGCTAATTTTAATTCATTACAGATCAGGACTTCTACAAAATCTAGAATCAAACTGATAAAGTTTTCATGCAAACTTCACCATATATTGCATCAGTACTGGCGAGGGTCTTTCTGACTCACCCTTGACTTTATCACAGTCTAAAACTCTTCCAAAGGTTGAGAACAGCCCGTGCAAGTCATCTGCTGAACACGTCGCACTGAGGTTTCCCACAAACACTTTAGTGGAGTTGGGTGGGCGTGCACGTGACTCCTCGACCACCAGGGGTCTGCCTCTGTACTCTTTGCCATCAAGATGCCGTATGGCCCTGTGAGAGCAAGAATAATAATTATCAATAAATAAATACATACAACTTTTCTCATTTCAGCCTCTTATTAGGGCTGCAACGATTAGTCGACGTTGTCGACAAAAATCGATAATAGAAATAGTCGACAATGAATTCCATTGTCGACTATTGTCGCCAGACGCGTTTTTCCAACAGAGTGAGGCATCTCACTTGATTATAATCTCTGCCGAGAGTCGCTCATGCGCAACAGCGTCTCTGTCTCTGAGCGGTAACACAGCAATGGCGGCGTCAACATCAGGTACGCGTACCAAAACTTCTAAAGTTTAGGAGCATTTTAGCCTGGATACGGCGAATAAAAAGACTACTTGCAAGATTTGCAAAGCAGACATACATTGTACATTTTATAAGCGTGTTTTCGCTATAAAAGAGAGCTTGAGCGTTATGCCAGACTGTGCCTGACAAACGTATTTTAAATTAAATGCATGCAGTCCGAAGAAGAGAGGCACCATGGACCCCTTGCTGCAAAAGAGGCAGACGTGCACCCCGCAACAGGCGACTGCCCTCACTGAGTCAGTACTGCAGATGCTGATCTATGATCTGTGTCAGAGAGGGGGAGAGGAAACGCGCTGTCAGGGCGTGTTTGTGTTTACCAACAACAAGACTAGTATGATCATGGCGGCGGCGGAGCCCAAGTTGAGTTTCTTCACTTAGAGATATTCTCACTACCTCACTTTTGTCGAGCAAAAAGAAAAGAACGTTTTATGCAGGGGTTAAAGTGGGCCGGAGCGCTCCGGACCTGAGCTCCGCCACCTGATCTCCGCCACCTCAGTCAAATTAATATTGTAAATAATAATGTAAATAATGAGAGGCACTATACATCCCGATGTATGTACCTTCCCAACCTGACCACTTTGGTGTTTTTTCTGCTTATATTAATCATTATTATTGAGGAAGAAGACCGCCATTTCAATATTAGTCAACATTATAAACTGCATGCCGCCTGCAACTTGACGTTCACTGCAACTGGAGGATGAAATGCCAGGTTCAGTCCGTGATCTGTTATTGTCTGACTGAACAGCCTCATAGAAGTGATATTTTACAGTTCTACATATTTTAATCTAACGAAATTTGTTAAAATAAGTAATTTGGTGTTTTCAAAGTCATGATATTGAGCTGGTTCCAGACCTCGTTGGCATTCACAGACTGCAGCTGAGCGGAGCAGACAGCTGGCACAGCGCGCACTATCATTAATTAATGTATTTTTCATTGTACCCATCTTTCTTGTGTTTATTATCATTTGCCACATAATTAAATCAACTTCATGCTAAATTTAAGAAAAAATTAATAATTATCCGATTAGTCGACTAATCGTTTCAATAGTCGGTGACTAGTCGACTATTAAAATAGTCGTTAGTTGCAGCCCTACCTCTTATACATGATTATTTTCTGGTTTATTTAGTCCTCTATGACAGTAAACTGAATATCTTTGGGTTTAGGACAAAACAAGACATTCTGACATTTTATAGATGAAACAACTCATTGATTAGTCAAGAAAATGATCGGCAGATTAATCAACAATGAAAATAATTGTTCTATTGTTATATTTCACTGGAAATTTCATGCATCAACTGTAAATAGACTCATCAACCCAAATTTTCTTTGATCTCATCAATTCACAGTACTGTTTTTGGTTCTACAGGGATTCTGTTCTATTGAAGCCTCTAAACATTTCTTCTGGCACCTCAACGTTTTCGAGATATCGCCGCAAACTCAGCAGGCCTGTCAGCCCGATTATGCAAACTTTAGACATCTATGAACTCCTTTCATTTTGTTATTTGATCTTGGTCAATCTGAATTTTTAATTTTCAATCTTAATTCAAGTTTCCTTTTGGGAGCCTAAAACATTGCTCAAGGCCGATTTAGATATTTCACATCCCAGACTCAGTCTACTTTTTCAGTTGTAAAAACGCTGATGATAACTGATAACTGCTGAGTGTATTTTACGGTTCAATCAAAGATTTATATTAGGATTTTTACATACTGCTTTATAAACACTCTGCACACTGTTATGGTCTAATATTAACATCTAATCTGCAAAATAGTAACACTGATGCACCTGCCTGTACCATTTTTCCATAATACTATTGTCATTTTGTAACATAGACGCATATTTCTGTATTTCTTCTGTAATTTTTCAGAACAATTTCCATTATGTAGTTTATTCATGACAATATTATAATACAGTGAATTCTCTGATGATAAACTGATATGATAAGCATGACAAACGAGCCAACCAGATCAGCAGCAAAACTAAATTAAGCTGTATTTCATATACAGTACTACGACTGTAACAAACATTTACTTTCATTATTGATTAATCTACTAGTTATTTTGTTTAATCATGTAGTCTAAAAAATGCCCAACAAAGTGACCAAAAGCCAAAGATTCACAAAGAAAAGCAGTAAATCCCTGCATTTAATAAGTTGGAACTAGCACACGTTTGACATTTTTGCTTCAAAAATGACTGAAAATATTTAACGATTATTAAAATAGCTGGCAACTAATTTTCTTTTGATCAACTAACTGATTAATCGACTAATCTTTGCATCTCTGTACAGTACTGAACTGTATTAGTGTTTTTGAATTGCACGCAGTAATTTAATTTATACAGTAATTTGAAAGTGTTAGAAACAAATGTAGTGTATTGTGAGACAGTCAATAAAATTCTGAAAATAGCAGAACTGTCAGTTTCATTATTTTATGCTCATCTAATAAACAATAAAACACAAACATCAGTTAGATGGTAAAATTCATTGACCTGGACAGACATGATCACTATGAGAGGTTTCAACTTTATGGTAACATACATGTGCCTTTCCATACAGGATTTTTTGTATTTCTCATAATACCCTGCACTTTTTTTCATCATTGCAGCATAATTTGTAATTTTTATTCTATTTCTAATGTTATTTTACACTACTTGTATATTTTCCAATGTACATACTGATAGTATACAGCTCACTACATGTTTACATATTTTAATAGTCATACTACAGCTGAACAATTGAACAAACTGAACTGAACAACTGAACAAAAATGAATCGGTACAGACCCAAACAAATATTACATCATCACAATGTTATTTTTTTTTGTCCAATAAAAGTCAAAATTGTATTGCAAAAATGATAATTCCCACTAATTGTCACTGGCACAAACACTTTCTTTGGAAAGAATAAACTATCTTATATTATGTCTAAAAACACACTGGCAGTAGAAGCAACAATTGTAAAACAAATTTCTGTTTAATGCAAAAACTACCTTTCTTAAACCTAAAAGTTAAATTTATATTCCCATTTAAATTCACCCCAGAGATAGGCAAGAACATTTCTAGAAAAGCAATTAATTTATAAAACATAATAATGGTGATGAACAGCTGATTACCTGTCTGCTGCCCCTTCTCCCCTCAGGGTAACGAAGGCATACTGTCTGAGCAAAGAGCAGGTGTTGATCTCCCCATACGGAGCAAAGAGCTTGTTGAGCTCGTCGTGAGTTGCATCCAAAGGAAGATTCCCCACAAACAACTTCACGTTCTCACCGCTCATCTCTGTTTCAACGAGTCATCTGTAAAAACAATAAACAGGATATTTTGGTTAAGTTAGATACTTTGGATGACAGTTTATTCGGTGAAACTCAACAGCAAAATAACAAGTGGTTGATCATCGGAGATCGTATTGATCAACTTTACCGTTAACTTTACCGTTAATACCAGACAGGATTAATATACGGAACTAAAGCCATTAGCTACATTTCTATTTGGTAAGAAGCGTCAAGTATTATTAGCTAAGCTAATAAAACCGTTAACTTTCGCGGTGAAAATTGATCCAATGAAGTTAGCTAGAGGCAGCCGTGAACATTTAACTAGCCAATGTCAAGCAAACGGTAACATGAAAGTAAATGTATGGTAACATGTAAACACATTTACACGACCAACAGTTAGCTATAAACTATTGACACTGCTGGCCATTTTGTTAAACGCAAACATTAACCATGTAGCTAACGTTAGCTAAGCTAGCTAGCTAGCTAACGCTAACGTAGCTGTTTTCATCATAATGGGTGAAAACGTTTGCTTACGCTAGAGCTCCACAACAATAACGATGAGCTGTTATAAAGTATATTATCTACTGTTAACCCAACCACATTTTTAATTCTGTAGAAAATGGAGGGAAAACATTAATTATGCCAGCACAGCAGCTACACAGACTTCTTACCCAACGCGGTCCTTGAGCTGTATTTCAAACATCACATCCGCCTCCGGTTTCTTGAGGTGCGCTGGCAGCCATGGGGGCGCAGTTTCATCAAGTTGTGTCTAAAAGGGAACCCTAGACTAGCGAAAGATCTCGTGAGAGTAATCATTGTGATAATAATATTACCAGATATTTCACATATTTTTTGTCCCAAAGTGTACGCATGCCTTAAATCACAGCGTTGTCACGTCACAAAACATTATTCGTTTGTAAAACGTGCCCAATGAAGAAAATAAATTGTACAAATCTCGCGAGAGTTTTGCAAATCAAGGGTTCCCTTATAGACACCACCGCACCAGGGTTTGTCACGATGGTTCGTGACACCGCATCCTCACAGGCATGAGTGTAGGGCTCGCGTAATAATTTTTTGCCGGACCGGACCAAAAGAACATAAACTACCTTATTTCTAAGTGATAATAATCTATATTACAGTTCACCAGTAAAGCTGGAAATTAGAACAACCACAATTATCCAAACAATATTTGATTTAAATATTAATTGATTTACCTAAATTGTTACTACTATTTGGAAAAGGAGAAATTAAGGGCTGTGTTGTTGGCGTTACTAAGATTAGTACTGTCAGTGTTTTCTAGCAAGCACAAGGCCACTGTATGTCACTGCATGTTATGCATAATAACTAGACCTTCTCTACTAATATTTTAGTGTATAAGTATAAGTATAGTGTATAAGTGTATAAAAAATATTGTCTGTGTGATTTGCTGATGCTGGGTCTGTGCATAGATGAATTCTGGATTGTGAGGATGGCTTACCATATGGTTGCCTATACCTGTGGTTCATTTGTTGTTGTTGTTTTTATTATGTACACATATTATTAGTATATTTTTTATTCATCTTTGTATTTATTTTTATTTGTTGTCAACTCAGCCTTGCTGTTTTTAAATCTGTTTGTTTTAAGGAATGTAAAAGCAACATTAGAACTGTATTTTACTGAAACTGTTCTATCCAAGTAAACATATAATAATAATAATAAAAGTAATAATTCATATAACCCACCTTCAAAAAAGTGTGTGGCTCGCAGATCAGATAAATGTTATTTTTTGGTTATTATGTTTTGGATTGGGCATAATGTTATTAGACTGAGATGTTTAACTACTACTAGAGAAATGTGTGTTTAGTTATGTTGTTATACTATTGTTAATGTTACTAACATTAAAAGTACTTCCAAGCAAGTATTATTATACTTAAGTTAAACTGCTGCTGGTCACGTTATGGCTGTAAAACATAACTACCAGCTAAGAATTAAATTTGGGACACGTGAGTCGCTCCCATGAGACACAGCTTTGTGACGTATTAGTTTCCAGGTGGGAGGGAGGAGGAGCCACAGTGGGGAGACATCTCCGGATGTGGAAACACAGGTTATGACTGGCCAAAGTGGAGGAGAAGTTCACTTTTCATCGTGGTTTAAAAAAAAGGAGTTGATGGAAGAGTGAGGAGCATGCCATCCTAACGTGGACCCGGAGGGGGTGAAAAAAGAAGAAGAAGAAGTAGAGGGATCGGGGCAAAGAGGTAAACAACGAGTGGGGTAACGTTGAAATGAGAATGGTGCTGTGCAAAGTTAGATTTGATGTAAAACAAGCGGTGTGAGTGTACAGCAGGAAGACTGTGTGTGCAACATGAGTTTGAGGAGGAAATGTTTCAGAGGAATGCGCGCTGCGGATCCAGACAGATGTTGACATGCAGGCCCAGGCGGTCAGACTGCAGCTGTAAAGAGGAGACAGACCTGTTTAATAACCTGAAACCAACTTAATCATCGCAAGTTGTCTTTCTTTTTAATATCTAAGGTCGCATCGCTTTTTGTGACGTTTGTTTATCCTGTTTGTGTGCCTATATTTTAAACGTTTGTTTCCCATAGCTTCATATTTCATTTAAGCTCTGTCTGAGCTGCCGCACTTAACCAAGTCTGGGCTTGCTGTCCCAATCCAGGCAGATTTATTACGCAGGTGTGTGTCTGTGTGTCTGTGTGTGTGCAGCCATCCCACCAATCTTCCTCTTGTGAGTCTGAGCCACCGGGACAGATAATAACCACCTGTAGCATGCAAACACTATGGGAGTGCATAATCAGCTGCAGGATAATTAATGATCATGTGTTGTGTGTAGATGGCACAGCAAGAGGAACCGCTGTATGACTTCCCGGAGCCCACCCAGCCATCACAGCAGAAGTTCCAGGGACATCAAAGGGGACGAGGCTCTCTGAAGAGCATCAGCGTACTGGACCGTCTCCTGCTCACAGTTCCTGTGTGGCTTCAGCTGTCAATCAACCCTGCCACCGCACTGCACATACTGCGGAGAGAGCCTCCCGGGGTCAGAGCCACACACACACACACACACACACACACACACACACACACACAGAGACTTTA